>JASDQU010203346.1:1076-18937 GCA_032191745.1 Picea mariana
CGAAACCCTTGCTCTCCAACATCCCAGAGGCCAATCATATGCTCGAGCAATAAAATCTCTCTCTTCATTTTTTGTAACTTGAAGAATTTGAGAAAACAACAAGCTCACAAAGCGGCCTGTGTGCGAGGAATCCGCAAGGTGGCTAAGTCATCCATCTCATGTTCCCTCTCTTTCCACTCGATCATGGTCGCCGAAGTTATCTACAAAACAAAGAAATCAAGAAATCCATTATTTCCACGTTTTGGCAATTTCGGCAATTTTTAAAAGCAATTTAAAACATGAAATGAACTGCCCACATCATTTAAAAGTAACCACGCACTCTTTTATAGCTACCAAGACCTCCCTAGCCATTTAACATTCATCAAATGATAATGAAAATGTTTCAAAAATCCAAAATGACTTTGGGGGTTGTGTGGGCACATGGGAAGATTTTCTATGGGCTCTTTTACCAAAAAATGACCTATCTAATTGACTACAAGGGCATTGGCATCTTAGCCATCCTTCTCTAAAGCATTTTTGTAAAATAATTCCCCTTTTCCATTATTTTTTAAAAGAGGTCGATTTGGTTCTATTTGGGGTGACTTAGGGCTTCACGTTTTAATTAAATGATGCTATTAAAATGAATGTGAAACCATTTAATTGAAAGAGCAAGATATGGACACCTACCTGGTCCGAACGACAAGCAAAATGGTGAACCATAGCTCCGGAAGCGAGCAAAACAAGATCCACTTCAAAATGAGATTCTCCACTACTCCAAAATCCTTGTGCAAAATGAAATGGTAAATGAAATTTCAATCAATTGTTATTTATAAATTTTCATTTTTCATAAGGTATAGTCATTTTTGGGTTTCTCTAATGACATGATGGCTTTACTAAACCCTGGTTTGTATTTTTGGCATCACAGGTTTCCCGACAGTTCTGATGGATTATCTACCTTGTCACACTTATCAGCATAGTCTTAGTTCCTTCTCGAGCTCGATAATATGAGAATGTAACCGAGTAAAATTTTATCTCTTTTTCAGACCCGTACGGATATGAACACATGAAAAAGGAACCCCCCTGGAGTCTCCTTTAAACCCTTTTCAGAATCTCTAAATATGAAAAGATTGTCGAGTGACCTTGCTTCCTTTCACACTCGTTAAAAGTTCAGAAAGGGCGTCTTTCGAGCGATAGTTTAACCCTTTTTCGGTCTCGTTGGACTACTGTATGAAAAAGGAAATGAGAGATTTCTCTTTTAAGTGTTTTTCCAAACTCTATAATCCCAAAAAACCTTCAGATTTTTGTCTTTGGACTCGTTAAAGCACACATCGACAGGCCCACATGGGACCAAACCATTACTTCTTCCGGTTCGTTAAACAAAGGAAGAGGAACTTACCGAAGGTGAGTTATATCGAGCATGTGTTATCTTCCTCGATCTCATTAAATCAAAAAGAGGTACTCATCTATCTGGATGGGGGAAAAAATTGAAAGGAACAAGCCAAACAGTCTCTTGAGAACATCATCCAACACTTCTTAAAGTCGCCCTTGAACACGACACTTTGTCATTTTTCACATATCATAATCTGCTAAACTTCTGCACTGAGCCAATCCTTTGAGTTCCTTTTTCTCCTTTGGGTCACCCAACGCAAGTCACAGTACCCACTGCATAGTTTTGGTCCATGTCATGTTTTGTTGTTGTGCCTCAGTGTTCAAGGGAAGTATCTGCCTCGAGAGTCAGCCATCCCAAATATCTTGCCCCAAAACTTGTGTCAGTCCTTGTCCATTTGATTTTCCAATTACATCTTCGTGTCTGTTTTGTGTCATTGATGGGGGATACATCAAGGCCCTCCCTCGACGAGTCTATTCCTATCGACTTCAACACATTATTCAGGAATCAGACTTAGAAACCAGTTAGTACTTTAGGACCTGCATGCCTCAATGGCAGGCCTCCTCACACTCAACAATGGGTTTACATCATTGAACTCTGATCGAATGATTCCATGGATGTTCAACTCCAGCTCATCCATTCACATTCGTTGGAATGTACTAGGGTAGCTTGGGAATCATTGACATTAATGGTGATCTCCCTCGCACTTGTTAACAGTTCACACCATTGACCGGTAATCAAGTGGTTTCTACCATTTTCTACGTCAAGACATATATTCACATGGTTAGAATCGTACCACATTGAGATTGGTAAGAAGACCCTGGGTTGAGTAACCATTTTGATATATGCTTTGCCCGGGCTGTGAAGGAGTTTCTATTGGACAAACAACACATACATTGTTACATAGATCCACTTTGTATTGGTCATGGCTATGTCTTGTCATATCGTAGATACACTGTGTATTCTTCATGGCTACAATCAGTTCGAGTCATCAGAGTATAGATCCACATTGTATCTTCGGTGGCTATACCTTTTCATCAATACAATTATGGATCCACAGTGTATTTTATGGTGGCCATATCTTGCAAGTCTTGATCACCCAAGCATAGGTAGCCTGCCTTGGGTTTTGAAATATGTCATGATATTTGTTGGGTGTTTGTGTGTAGCTTCCATCAGGTTCTCCGAGTCTATACCCTTGCTTGAACGTCTACAAAGTATTTCATTCATCAGTTCACATCTTCTAACTTCATACTTTGGGGGGCATTCTGTTACATGTCAAAATTACTCAACTGGATAAGTGTTGCATATTCCTCTCAATTGTCGTAAGTGTCGCATCTTCCTTACAACTTTCACAAGTGTCGTAAGTTGTTCACAAGTGTCTCAAACATCACTCAAGCACACTACCTTAATGACGACACTAAAGAGGCACTCAAAACATCTCATGTACTTGGTTTGGAGAAGGAGAACTGGTTAACTGAAGTCAAGGAACTCTTGACACCTGAAAAGAGCTCTGAAACAATGGTTTTGAGGGTGAGCGCTCCCCTATATCATCCTTGGGAGCACTTGCGCTTCCCCACAAGGCTTTAGAGAGAATTATAACGCTCTCCTGCCCTTTTACAGGAGCGCTACTCACTTTTGGAGCGTTGGCACTTCCCTTAACCTTCTCAGGGAGCACTACAATGCTCTGATACCCCTTTTGCAGGAGCGCTGCCTAATCTGAGGTAGTAGTTGGCCCGTTGAGGAGAATAAGGGGAGGATCTTTCAGATTTAGAAGGCAGTTGCATTCGAATTCTTGGTTTCATCAATAGATCCCTGATCTAAGGAAGAGGTTCCCCAACTTGTTCTAAAGATAACTCAAGAGGTTAAGCTCCTCTTAACCTATATAAGCAAGCTCTATGATGGTGAAAAGGAGAGGAAGAATTTCTAGCATGAAACCTATGATCTCATAGGAAACACATAGTTAGACAAAGGAGAGTGATCAATGAAGTTGTTGTTATCCAGGTTGTGGATCTTTCGAGCAAGGGTTAGATGAAGAGGACTCGACGAAGCTGTCGCATTCGCATCCACAATTGTAAGTATTGTTGTCGTCATTCTCATCAATATGACATGCTTGGCCTGTTTCTTTCTAGTTTGTGTCTAATGCTACATGAACTTATCATTGATAGATAGATCTGTTTTCAAGATAACATCAATAGAGTAGGAAGTGCTCGTATCTTGTTTGTCTGTAGAACTCAGCGAGGAGCAAAGGATCAGAACGCAACTCAGAGCGTGCAGGGAAAAACGATGATAAAAAGGTACTTCTGTTATCCTTCCTTCTCATGTGTTAGTTTAGATAGATTTGAAAGGATGTCATTGTCCGCGTGAAGCATTTTCTGTCTTAGAGTTAGGGTCAAGCTCTTTGAGGCAATCTACCTATCCGCAGGGAGATTTTCCTACAACAGTTTAGTCCCAGCTTGGGGATGACTCACTATTGAGAGTGATGAATAGTGTGGTCTAAGGTTGGGAGGTTTGTGGATGGTGTGCACACACTTGGTGATATTCTTACAAATATAAGTGTCAATTGTGTGATAAATTTACATGTTGCATTTTTATTTACATGCTTATTTTTATGGGTTTCTCCTCTACATGATTATAGTTGTATGTATATTTATGGGTATTTACTGTACACGCTGCATCTCCATGTTTACTGTTATTTCAGTGTGAATCCATGCATTAACAAAATGTATTTGTCTGTTTACATTTTACATGTAAAGCTTCCGCAATTGTTCTGTGTGCATATGTTTTAATTGCATGCAGTTAGAAAATTTATGTGGCATATATTAGCTGGTTGTTGGGTGTGTTACAATATGTTTTACAGAGATAACAAGAGAGTTCTCTAGTGTAGCATGACCTGACATGGATGGCCGAGGATGTTAAAAATTGTTAGAGAAAAAGAGAGTTCTTTGGCGTAGTGTGGCCCAACATGGATGGCCGGGGACATTACAAATTGGTATCAGAGCTTCAGTTTTCGACACTGAGCTTGGATGGGTCAAGAAAGTTAAGTTGAAGTGAAATTAAATGAAAGATTTATTTTGAAGTGGCTAAATTTCGAATTACAAAATGTCCATGGTAAAAAGTAACAACAATTGTACAGATTTGGGGAAAAACCCCAATTTATGTTGTTACATTCATGGGAAAATTGATAAATTCGGCCATGTGGTGAGATATTATTGATTTAAAATCTATTCTAGCAAATTCAGACCTAGAATTGGTCGAATTTGAAGTCACAGTGAAGCCATGACAGTTGGAGCGAGTTCTATAATTAAAATTCTTAATTCGTGAATTGAGTTTGGAAAACAAAATTTGTTCCAGAAATGTCAACTTACAACTATTTGTTGTTGCATAGGTTGAACTGGCATTATTAGGGTGAAAATTGAACAAATTTCATGGTTGCAGAATGTTGATGGTAAATTGTGGAAAGTGTTAAGCCAGAAACCCCAATTTCTGCAGCGGAATTCACGAGGAATTGATGTGCATAAAAATGAATGTGCACAGGTGGGCGCACTAAAATGCATGATGCACGGTGAAAATCTTGAGATATGAAAGAATTAGTCACGGCGTGGAAAAATGTTAATGTGCGGGTGTGCACGCTAAAATTTTGGTACCCTGTAGAAAAATAGTGGTTTCCTGGTGCACACACAAAATTTCGGCACCGCGCGGAAAACTTTTAGTGTGTGGGTATGTGCAATAAATTTTGGCATCGTGCAAAAAAAATTTAGTGTGCAGGTGTGCGTGCTAAATTTCGGCACAGCGCAGAAAAATGTTGGTCTATAGGACTGCGCAATAAATTTAGCATTGCATGGTGTGCACACACATAATAATGATGCGCATGGTGTGCATAATGTTGGCACATCGCAGTGGAGTATAGTAGTTGCGCGCGCAATGTGGGTAAATGTGGTCGCATGACAATTTAGTGAATGGTGCACACAAAGTATTGGTGCATGGTGAGGCATACTAAAATATGGCATGGTTCAGTGCGTAGAGTACAATGCTCACGAAATATCAGCATGCGATACAAAAAATGTGTGGAACAGGTAATAGTGCAAGAACCAAAACTGTGCGCGGTGGATATTGGTACACGACACAAAGGTAGTGCACGCAAGTTATTGGCGCACCAAAGAAGTGATACACAGTGATTTTAAAGTGCACGAAGCACGATTTACCTTGTGTTGTTGTTGTGCATGGTGAATATGGGCATACAGGTTGAAATTTGTGCGGGCGAAGTTGTTTGAAGGGTGAACAACAACAAAAAACCAGTGATTTTCTACGACGTTTTATATCATTGGAACGTCATGTTTTTGCAACGCATTTTTGAGGGCCTTAAGAGATTTTTTAGCAACTCAAATAAAAGAGTTCAGAGAGAGATTTCTAATGGTGTAAATTGTTCATCAAACGGAGCATTTTTTAGAAAGTTACAGCACAAACAGTGAAGGCTAAATTTTAAGACCCATCTAACTTCAAAGAGACATAACTTTTTGCTCCAGAATCAGATTGAGGCATAGAAGAAGTCAATGGAAATATATTGATCCATAGAAGAAACCCCAAATTTAAATTAAATTTAAGGGCATGTTAGAAGTGTTTAATATGGCAAAAAAAGGTACATGTAGCATTCTAGACCAAAAACAGAAATTGGCCTAGAATTTCAGCAGGCTGTAACTAGCAACCCAGAACCTAGAATGAGGTGAAACATGGAAAGAGTGTTCATATTATGCATATTATTGAACCCAATTGAGATCCTACAAAAATTCCAAAGGATTATGTGAAAAAATGCATATTTACAACGCAGATTTGTGCCAAGTTGAAAAATGAAGAGAAAAGTTAATGGGAAAATTTCAAATGACCATAACGTTCTGCTCCCGACTCGGAATTGAGCATGTGAGTAGGCATTGGAAAGGTATTGAATAGTGGAATATAAATATCCATGCAGAAAATTGATTTGTGCATTATATTTTTTAGGAAATCAGAAGGAATAGTTCTGATATATTATTGAACCAGAATGGTTCATATTTTCTTGAAATTGTTGAAACAGTTAGCCTGACAAAGTTTTATTGGCTGCACATTTTGCAAAGTTAACAACAACTAGATCTGATCAAGATTAGAATAGATTCCATAGGAATGGGAGATGCACAAGAAAATTATATTCATCAATATGAGAGAAGAGGGATGGATTTCCATTTGGGCATTGAAGGAACAAACTCCAATGGACATGGAGAAGGAAGAGATGAAAACATGAATATGGCAGAGACCACTAAAAATTTGCAGAAGGATGTCCAAAGCCATAAATATGGTAATGAAAGGATTATGAGAGCCAAGGAGAAGTAGGATGACTTAAACATGAAGTTACTGCAGAGCTTGAAAATAATAGAAAAAAAAATGGACAAGGAGAGTGGCTCAAGCAAATCAGGAAGTCACAAGCCTTCTGATGAAAAAAAAAATCCAGAAGTGTTAGCAAACATCACCACCACTCCCCGAGGAATTCCAATAAGAGAGAACATAGTAGCTCGAGTCCATCCCTTGTTAGAAATCATAAGAGGTCTGGGGTAGATGAGCTACGAGGAGAAATGAACAAAATCAAACCTCCTACATTTGATGGTGATCACAAGAAGGATGAAGATGCAGAGACATGGTTGTTGGGCATGAGAAAGTATTTCCATTTTCATAATTATTCTTCTCATGCAGAAGGTAGAATTTCCATCTATCAACTCAAAGGAAAAGCATCTATGTGGTGGGATCAACTTGTGCAGGTGCAGCGCATCAAAGAGAAAAGTGTTACTTGGAGAGAATTCAAGAAGTATTTTGAGAAGAAATACTTGACTAAGAGATATTATGAAAAGAAAATAAAGGAGTTCTTTGAACTCAATATTGGGAGTATGACAATAGATGAATATGAGAGAAGGTTTTTAGAACTGCTGAAGTATGTATTTTTCATCAAGGATGAGGCAATTAAGATTCAAAGGTATTTGAGTGGTTTTTCATCCTTCATCAGTGAAAAAATACGGTATGATGATCCCAAGACATTGGAGGAGACCATAACACGAGCTAAATGCCTTTATGATCAACAAAAATCAAGGCCATCTTTCCAAAAATATTGGGAAGACAAAAATAAATTCAAGGTGGATCAGAGGAAGAAGGGATCTAATCCACCATTCTTCATAAATAATCCACAGGGACAAAAAACTCCTAGAGATCCCAGAACGATTGAGGTAGGAGGTCAAAGGCCAAGGCAACCACCTATTCAATGTTGGGGTTGTAAAGGAGATCATATGTTCAGAGATTGTCCTCATAGAGGTGAAAAAGGGAGAACTGTTCACAATGTATAGCAAGATGAAATAGTGGATGATATGGGTAGAAATGTACCAAGGATTTATGCAGCCCTGGACAACAAGCAAGCAGAGTATCAGTCACATATGATTGAAGTGGAAGATATGATCAACAACCAAACCATTGCTATTTTAATTGATTCAAGAGCTATTCATAGTTATATAGATCCTAAGATGGTGGAAAGTTTGCATTTGCCAAGAAGCAAGCATGGAAAATCTTGGTTGGTGTAGTTGGCTACTGGGACCAAAAGAAAATTTAATGAGATGGTTAAGTCATGCCTCATGGACATGAATGGACTGAACACTAGGGAAGATTTGAACATATTGCCTTTAGGTTCCTATGATTGTCTAATTGGGATGGATTGGTTGGACCAACATCATGCTATCCTAGACTGTCATAACAAGACATTTACTTGCTTGGATGAGGAAGGGAACCAAAGGAAAGTGCAAGGAATTCCCAGGGCAATAACCATCAGATAAATTTCAGCATTGCAGCTAAAGAAATGTTACAGAAAAGGGTGTCAAATATTTGCAGCTCATATGGAAGAGACACCTAAAGACAAGGTGCCAAATTTGGAAGATCATGAATTTTTGGAAAATTTTGAAGATGTTTTCAGGGAGGTACCAGGACTACCCCCAAAGAGAGATATTGATTTCTCTATAAATTTAATGCCTGGAGCAGCTCCAGGTTCAAAGGCTCCTTACATAACGAGTACATCAGAGCTAAAGGAGTTACAAATTCATTTTCAAGAACTTCTGAAGAAGGGGTATATACGCCCAAGTGTGTAACCTTGGGGTGCCCCCGTATTGTTCATGAAGAATAAAGATGGAACATTAAGATTGTGCATTGATTTTAGACAACTGAATAAAGTGACTGTTAAGAACAAGTATCCTCTTCCAAGGGTTGATGATCTTTTTGATCAATTGAAGGATGATAAGATATTTTCAAAGATAGATCTTAGATCAGGATAGCATCAGGTAAGGATTAAAGAGGAAGATATCAGCAAGAATGCCTTCAGGACAAGGTATAGTCATTATAAGTTCACAATAGTGCCATTTGGGTTGTCAAATGCACCAATTGTTTTCATGTGCTTAATGAATGGTGTTTTCCGAGAATATTTAGATAGGTTTGTCATTGTCTTTTTGAATGATATTCTTTTATATTCCAAGTTAGAAGAAGAGCATGAGCATCATTTGAGGATGGTGTTACAAGTATTAAGGGAACATCAGTTGTATGCCAAGTTGAGCAAGTGCTCATTTTATCAGAAGCAAATTCATTATTTGGGGCATATCATTTCAAAGGATTGGATAGCAGTGGATCCTAAGAAGATAGAAGTCATTATAGAATAGTCAGTGCCAAAGAATGTGACAGAGGTCAGACCATTCATGGGCCTTATAGGCTACTATAGGAGATTTATTGAAGTATTTTCAAAGATTGCACACCCAATCACTTCCTTACAAAGAAAGGGTGTGAATTTTCAGTGGACATTATATTGTGAAATAGTTTCCAACACTTGAAACAGTTATTAATAAGTTCTCCAATACTAAAGATTGCAAACCCAAATGAAAACTTCATTGTATGCATAGATGCATGTAAAGAGGGACTTGGTGGAGTCCTTAGTAAAAATGAGTTTTTTATATGTTATGAATCAAGGAAGTTGAAGGAGCATGAAAGACACTATGCCAATCATGATTTGGAGTTGGCAGCCATAGTGCATGCCTTGAGGAAATGTAGATACTACCTCATGGGAAAAAGGTTTGAGATGAGAACAGACCATAATGGTATGAAATATTTATTTGATCATCCAACTCTAAATGCGAGGCAAAGTAGATGGTTACAATTTCTATGTGAATATGACTTTGATATAAAACATATCAAGGGGAAAGAGAAAAAAGTGGCTGATGCACTCAATAGAAGAGTACATGAATTGCATGCTACAACCATTACCATGTACCAATCAAAATTGAAAGACAGAATTATAGAGGCTGCAAAATCATATTTGCAATATAAGGAATTATTGGAAAATTTACAACAAGGTAATTTGCAGCAGAAAATTGAAGAGTACAAGCTAAACAATGACAAAATTCTTCATGTATAGGGGAAGAATTTATGTACCAAATTCCAAGGAATTGAAAAATAGGATATTGGGATAAATGCATAATGTACCTTATGTTGGGCACCCAAGATATCAGAAAACTATTGCAGCTGTCAAAATGCAATATTATTGGCTAGGCATGAAGAAAGAGGTTGTTGATTTCGTTGCTAGATGTTTGGAATGTCAAAAGGTAAAGGCTAAGCATAGACACCCAACTGGTTTTATAGAGCCATTACCCATTCTCGAGTGGAAGTGGGAAGTTGTAACAATGGATTTCATCACTAAAATTCCCAGAACAAACAAGCAACATGATTCTATCATGGTAGTGGTGGATAAGTTACTAAAGCTGGCCATTTTGTTCCAGTTAAGCTCACTCAGAAGGTAGTGAATAGTGTTGATGTTTATATGAAATTAATTGCTAGATTACATGGCATACCCAAGATAATTATGTCTGACAAAGATCCAAAATTTACGTCAAAATTTTGGAAGGGATTATTTAATGGATTTGGAACAAATTTGAATTTTAGTACAACTTATTATCCAGAATTAGATGGTCAAACAGAGAGGGTGAATCAAGTGATTGAAGATATGTTAAGGATGTATATGATGGATAAACCATCAAAATGGGAAGACTACCTACACTTGGTATAGTTTTCTTATAACAATGGGTACCAAGCATCTCTAAAGATGAACCCATTTGAGGCACTTTATGGTAGAAAGTGCAACACAACAGTAAGTTGGGATAACCCAGCAGACATAGAAGTGTTTGGGCTACATTTTCTCAGAGAAATGGAGGAGAAAATTATAAAAATAAAACAAAATTTAAAGGCTACCCAAGACAGGTAGAAAATTTATGCTGATAAGGGAAGAACTCATAGGGAATTTAAATTGGGTGATCATGTATTATTCAAAGTGAAAGACAATAGAAGTTCCCTAAAGTTGGGAAATTGTTCAAAGTTGGCAGTTCACTATTGTGGGCCATTTGAAATCTTAGAGAGGACTGGTCCAGTTGCTTATATTATTGCATTGCCTGCATCTATGTTTGTTCATAATGTATTCCATGTTTCATTGCTCAACAAATATATACCTGATGCTAATCATGATATTGATTGGAGTGTGATTCAGGTAAAGCAAGAAGGTGCCTTTCAAGTGCATCCGGTACGCATTTTGGACCAGAAAACCAAAAATCTCTAGAATCAAGCCATAGGTCTTGTAAAGGTCCAATGGACCTGGTACAGTCCTGAAGACGCTACTTGGGAGCATGAGGATGCAATGCGGGCAGAATACCCACATCTTTTTGAGGATTTTTGAAATTATGTTGTATATGGGTACATGATGCACTGAGGATAGTGCATAATCAAGGGGAGGGGATTGTAATATCCCTAGACTGAACCCAATTGTAAATGTAGATGAAAATGTACTTAAGTTGGTGAGATGTCTGACATCATTTTGTATGCACCTTTCATGGCATAGTGTGTGCATGTACTACACAGTGAAATGATGAAGTGTCCACATTTCAGGATACCATGTGCAACATCTTAAGTGTGCACGATTGTGAGGCCAGTGAGCCTTTGTGTATATGGTATGTTTTATAGGCTGGTGAGCCAGTTATTATAAGCTAGGATGCTTATGTTTTGATTAGGCCAGAGAGCCTAGAGGTTAAAGGATAGTGCGCCTATTTTTGTATATGTTTCATAATTAATATAAAATACATCGTTTTGCGCAGACCGAACACGATAAAAGATATGGGGGACTAAACTCCACTAGTTAAGGAAAGGGAGGGGCCTAAAAGTTAAGGAAAAGGGATAAGATAGGGAGTTTAAGCCAAAAAAGAATAATATATTAATATTTCTTAACGTATAAAGTATGGATAATTATTTTATCCTAAGTTCTAAAGTTGGGGCCAAGTGGGCCAAAGTAGCTCCCAACATGACAAGTTTCAAGTTGGGGACATGCATACATACTGTTGGGACTTATTTCATTTTCAGACACTCTTCCATCATTTAGTCATCCATTCAGTCATCCATGAGCATGTACATACCCATTGAGATATTTTTGGTATCTTCATTACTGTACCTAAACCTGTATCCATGGCCATTTTGTGAGGGTGTAGCTGGTTAGCTTGGGAGATGGATGGAAGAAGCGGGTTGTCAAGCCTATGGGATATTGAAGAGGCAGGTTTTCAGGCCCATGAACAATTCTATGAGTGAGAGAATTGTTGGGAATTGATTTCCTAAAGGTGCTGAACTGCAGCTACATGCTCTAAGACTTCCTATCTGGCCTATTGTTGAAGCCCGTAAAGGAAGTTGGGCATTCGAAGGACTATTGAATAGAGAAGGGGAACACTTCCTAGGTGGGACAGGCATGTAGGGAATGAGGGACTATAGGCTGTCAGTTGAGTGAGAAACTGAGATGAAGTCTTTCCTATTATCTATGAGCCTTTAGCCTGGTTAGGAATCCCTTTACCTGGGTGGAGTTTAGTCCCAGCTCAGGGGTGACTCACTGTTGAGAGTGATTAACAGTGTGGTCTAAGGATGGGAGGTCCATGGATAGTCTGCATGTAGTTGGTGATATTCTTACAAAAACAAGTGTCAATTGTGTGATAAATTTACATGTTGCATTGTTATTTATGTGATTATTTTTATGGGTTTCTCCTATGCATGATTATAATTTTATGTATGTTTATGGGTATTTCCTGTACATGCTGCATGTCTGTGCTTACTATTATTTCAGTGTGAATCCATGAATTTATGAAATGTATTTATCTTTTTATGTTTTACATGTAAAGCTTCTGCAATTGTTCTGTGTGCATATGTTTTAATTGCATGCAGCTAGAAAATTTTATGTGGCATAGCTCAGTTGGTTGCTAGGTGTGTTACAATATGTTCTGCAGAGAGAACAAGAGAGTTATATGGTGTAGTGTGGCCCAGCATGGATGGCCAGGGACATTACAAATTTCTATAGAACAAAAAAGTTCTCTGGCATAGCATGGCCCGACATGGATGGCCTGGGATGTTACACTAGTCCAAAACTACTTGTGGCTGTAGCCAAATGGAGCCTTCTTCATCCAACTCAGGAGGGTCGGTTTGAGTTTGGCACTTAGTTCCAATTGAATTCTTTAAGCATGAAACATGAAAATTAGGATGGAGCTTAGAATGAATGGGCAAAGATAATTGATAGTCCAACTCTCCCACACGCTTGAGAACTGTGTAAGGACCATAAAATTTGGGCGCCAGTTTCTGACAATGGTCAGCCTTCAGGGAAGTTTTCTTATAAGGTTGCAGTCGAAGAAACACTTGATCCCCTTCTACAAATTGACGTTCAGAGTGACCTTGATCTACTTTTTGCTTCATGCAATTCTGGGCCATGACCAAATTCTCTTTGAGGGTAAGGAGAATAGCCTCTCGAACTGTAAGCATTTCGTCAACTTCCTAGACCTTTGAGACACCTAGAAAATATGATAGAACTGAAGGTTGATTTTGTCCATATACTGCTTCAAAATGATTCATGCAGGTATCTGTATGGTAAAAAGTGTTGTACCACCATTCAACTAGTGGTAACTATTCAGCCCACTGATTTTTCCTCTCTGATGGAAAACACCTCAAATATGTTTCCAAACACTTGTTGACCACTTCAGTTTGAACATCAGTTTGGGGATGATAAGTTATGCTGAGATGAAATTGGGTGCCTTGGATATTGAACAGTTCTTGCCAAAAATTGTTGGTGAAAGTTGGGTCACGATCAGAAACAATAGAATGCGGCATGCCATGAAGCTTGAAAACCTGGTCCATGAAAAGTTGAGCCACAATGGAGGTTGTAAATGGGTGTTGAAGAGAACATAAATGAGCATTCTTGGAAAGATGATCAAATACCACCATGATGACTAATTTATTTCCCAATTTAAGTAAGCCTACAATAAAATCCATAGAGACATCCCACCAAATAGCAGGCGGAATCGTAAGAGGTTGTAGTGTTTCGGGAGATTTGACAGTTTCTCCATTGTTGCATTGACACACATCACATTCAACCAAAAATTTATGAATGTCATGTTTCATACCATCCCATAAAAATTAACGTTTGACCCGGTCATAGGATTTGGTAAATCCTGAGTGCCCTGGTGTGGGTGTAGCATGAAGCTCAAAAAGTACCATGGATTTAAGGTTTGATTGGGTACTTAAATAAAAACGACCTTTGTATCAAAGCTCATCATTGAGATAAAAGTAACCCAAGGAGACTGGATAATTGGACTTCAATTGTTGTATTAGATGCAAACCTTTGGAATCTTGTAGACGTTCCTGGAGAACAACTTGGAGCCAATCTGGTACAATGAAGGAGAGAGAAAAAAGGGACCCTCCATCTTCATATTTTCTGAAAAGTGAATCAGGAACCACATTGTCTTTTCCTTTGTTGTAATTGATCTCATAATCATATCCAAAGAGCTTAGTCACCCATTTTTGTTTCTCGAGGGAGGAAAGGAGTTGTTCTAGAAAATACTTGAGACTTTGATGATCTGTCTTAATTTGGAAGCATTTCCCCAATAGATAAGGGAAGAAAAGATCCACGACATGCATAATAGAAAAAATTTATGATCCAGATGAATATCGGTGGCCACCCACCTTTTCCAACTATCTCAAAAATGTTTTCTGACAATTTTGGCAATTTACTATTTTTAGCAGTTTAATTTCCGGGGCCATTTTGAGGGCCTAAATGAAGGTTTTTCAGGATAGAGCTCCTCAATGATAGTTGAAAGCATTATTGATCCCCCAAAATTAATCACCTCGATGATATCTTTCTACTGGGCTATCACACCCCTAAAATGGAGATCGTATGCAAAAGTTACGACCCCAGGAAGTTGATGTACTAACTTACCCAAACAGGGCCCACATGACTTTTGGCGCTTCATCTCCTAGGGTTAGTTTTTTGGATGTCTAGGATTTTTGGAATTCTTGTTTATTGTAAAAAGGTATTTAGAGCCTCATTGTAATATTCTTCTTGCGAATGCGCACAACCGTCACATCTCTTCTCAATGATAAGCTGCCACCATTCCAGCAATCTTGTTTCCGCTACATTTTACAGTTTCATCTTATTTCGTTATTGAATAGAAAACTAGTTTTACTGTATCTCTATTATTTTTTGTTACAAACCTATTAATAATCTGTATTCATTTCATTCTTCTCATAAAATCTGGATCAGTGGTATCAGAGCGGTCTGCTCCTTTTCATCTTAATGCATGTCCCCAACGAGGTCGGAGTACATAGAGTTGGGTCTCGAGATTATTTCTCTTGAGGACAGAAGCTCTCGCATGCCCAAGCGAACTCTCATGGCAAGATAAAATAAAGATGATGGGATAGGATATCCTTTCAAACTATTGATTGAGGAATCCCTCACACAACAGAGGAATGAGATGATGAATAGTTTCGTGCAAATCCTTTGACGACTACCAACAGGCAATGCATCTTCTTGAAATGAAGGTACCACCCCCTTCAAGGTACAAATAAAATTTGATATTCCTATATTTGAAGGTAATATAGACACAGATGTTGTAGACAAGTGGTTGAATCTACTAGAAGGGTATTTTTCCATCCATAACTTTTTGAATAGAGAAAAGATTACTTTTTCGCTCCTCAAAGCCGTTCCCCATGTCAGAGATTTGTGGGAAACTTTCTGTGAGCAAAAGGAAACAGAGGAATCCTCATTATTTTTAGTCACAGCCACCTAGGAATCCTTTAGGGATGTTATTAAGGAACAATACTACCCTGTTGGAAGTTATGACGACCTGTATACCAAATGGACCACACTGTGGAAAGAAAGAGACCAAGCAGTGCCAAAGTTAACAAATATCTTCCATACCTTGCGCACCAAGATGGGTATCGAAGATTCAGAGAGACATCTGGTGCTCGAGTATTGTGGTGCTCTACATAGATACATGTAGAATGAAATGGAATTTATGGACATCTCATCCTTGGGCACGACTACTGATATGGATATCTCATATTGCTGCTCAAAATAGTCACTGGTGGCCGAAGTGAAAGCCTCTGAATCAGATGTGGATTCTGACTCTGAGCTAGAACCAGAAAAGGGAAGACGTATCATTGATGTGGAACCCAATGCCACTATTGATACCACTAAGCTCCATATTGGTGAACTAGAAGAGCCATAAGAAGGAGAGAACATCTTCCATTCATATATGTGGGTAAAAGGCACCCCATTGTACTTCATTGTTGATAGCGGTAGAAAGAAGAACCTCATCTTAGAAGAGGTCATCAAGCAACTAGCCCTGCCAAGAACATCGCACCCACAACCCTACACCACTGGATGGCTCCACCAAGGAATTGATATTCGCATCATCCAACAATGTCAACTGTCATATGGCATCAAGCCCTTCAAAGACGAGGTATTGTGTGATGTTTCTCCTCTCGAAGTTTGTGATAACATTTTGGGCCAACCTTATTTATGGAAACGTCCTGATGTATATGAGTCTAGGCCTTGTAGTGTTATTATTACTTTGAGCAAGAAATTATACAGGATACTCGAGGCAGTCCCACCTAGTGTTATTTCCTTGATATCTGCTAAGAAATGCAAGAAGGTCATCTCTCAGACAAGGAAGTTTGTCTTCTTCATGATTCTCTCTTAGAATAAGCGAAAGATCACAGCCACATCCAGGGTCTTTACGACAAACCCCTCCACATAGAAGAAGCAAGTAGATAAGGTCATGGAGGAATACTTAGATATCTTCTCTTCACCTACAGGGGTACCTCTGCACTGCCAGGTCAAGCACCCCATTGATCTAACCCTTGGAGCACCACTACCCAATGGGCCAGTCTATCATCGCTCTTCATTAAAGAATGAGAAAATCAAGCGACAGTTCCAAGAACTTCTGCACAAGGGGCACATCCTCCCCATCTCATCACCTTGCGGGAGTGCAATTGTGTTGGTATAGAAGAAATATGGAACTTGGCGACTCTATATTGATTATCGAGCTCTGAATAAAATCACAGTAAGAAATCGATACCTGATTCCCTGAATCGAAGACCTCCTTGATCAACTCATGGGGGACAAATACTTCAGTAAGATTGATCTGAAGTCTGGATACCACTAGGTCCTTATAGAATAGATAGATGTATGGAAGACCGCCTTCAAGTCAAATGAAGGCCTTTTTGAATGGTTGGCCATGCCCTTTGTGTAGAGAACCGGCTTAATTAATTACAAAATTAAAATTCAATTAACATATAATTGCCTTACGTAAATTATACATTCACTTCAAAAGAATAAATATTCTGCATAAGTTAAAATCTATCTACAGCATGGAAATAACTCAACAAATCACATATAAATACCTGTTTTTGATGCTAATTTCCGTCAATATGGTTGTCCCTTCCCTGCTTACTTGTTGTTGTCTTTCTTAGCCCGATGAACTGACCAACACTACCCAAACCGACTATCCACCCAGCCAGCTAGGCGCAGCCTGTCTAGCTCCCTAGCTCCAAGAAACCGAAAGGAATCCTAGCCCCCATGCCCAAAACCCCGAGCAACCCGGTGCCCCCTGCAATGATACTCACAGTCTGAAAACTCTCCCACAGAACCAAAAAGACCAAGCCATGAAACCAGTGCTCCCATCCCCCTCCAAAATGCTTCCTCCCCCAAAATCCAAAATCCTCCTCCCCAATGAATGAATGTCTTCCCCGTAAGGCTCTCCCCCTCTTATCCCCTTTCACCGACTTTTCCTTCCATTAAATTCCTTATCCCTACATTCATTACCTTATCCTCTTATTTAGTGTCTTGTCCCATTTATTTAATGCCTCTTATCCTTTTATTTAATGTTTGTTATCCCACTCATATACGTAAGTTTTAATAAATTAAATTATCAACCCTATTAATTCTTTACTCACATAATTAAAAAGTTGATTAATAATTAAATAACCATGGACAATTATGAACAAATAATTAATGATAATTAATTTAGTTAATATTATATAAGAAACAATTATTGTTTAGCTAACATCTTAGGACAATCAGATTATCAATTTAATTATAATTAAT
>JASDQU010203348.1:1563-18937 GCA_032191745.1 Picea mariana
TGGGAAAAATGAGCGTTTTTCCCACGTGCAAGAATTCTCACACCCTAGCTATAGAGCAACCTGTGAACACCTCGCACCCTGGCTATAGTGCAACCTGCGAGAATGGGTCATTCTCGCACCCTGCTTATATAGCAACATGCGAACTTTCTTTTTTATAAGGTTTTTACATAGAAAAATGCAACTTCTTTTCTCAGGAAAAGTTCCTCTCCCTTCTCTCTTTAGGAACTCAGGCCACTAACCCCTCTGAAGGAAACATATAGGTTTACATCATTACATCATTAACGATCATAGGGATGATGAAAATAATGTGTAACAGGTGATTCAAAAAGTGGAATAAAGTGGGATAAAAGGAGTATCACATTAATTTTGGATAATCTTATGGATTTCTAGGTGCAGACGTATTTCGACGTCTCTAAACATAAGAATTGTTTTTACTTTTCAGTGCTACAACCCGGGGATAGTGTGGTTCTTTCACATTCCTAGAGTATATAGGAAGGCCCATTTTGAAATTTTGTGCATTAGAAAACACCACTACAGATTTGATCTCCCACATACCTGGCGTATATCGAGAGACCCACTAGAATCCTGAGACCAACCAAGCAAACCATTTTTCCATCTTGTTTCTATAGTACACTGAGAACAACACTTGAGGAGATCACTCTCTAGTACTTGGGTAGTTGGATAGTATAGCTAAGGGAATGGTCAAGCCTCCTTAGTTAGTGCACTGCGATATTGGGCTGAGTACTATTTTTTGACCCCACATGTATATCAGAGAGCTATAGCACCTAACACTCCATTGTCTGTGAGGACCTCTGCCTAATCCAATTAGGAATTCCCACATTGCAGTGATACTTGGCCAACCTGCCACCAAAAAAGGGAACTTCTACACCAAATAATCCCTCAAATAGTCATACTTGGACTCTTGATGAAGGTGAAGAAATGTGCAAGTACATATATGATTTACAAAAGAAGGTAGTAACAAAATATGAACTACAAAAGATGATGGATTCAACTAATGTTAAGCTGGAAGTGATGATGGATGCTAAGATGGATGTGTTAAAAGGGGAGATCATGGAAGGTTTGAAAAAGTTGCTAAAAGAGAGGCCACCTGAAAGTGACAATGTATCCCATGAAATTCATGATGAGGACACAAGGAAGATGAATCAAGATTGGAGAAACTCCAACTTTGGGTTGAACACCAACCACTTTCCTAAGATCAATAAGAGTAAGCTTGATGGAAATGATTCAATCACATGGATACTCCAAGTGGAGTAGTTCTTTGATCTACATGATGTGCCACACACACAAAAGGTATGAATTGTGTCCTTATGTTTAGAACCTAATCAGTTTATGTGGTATTGATGGATTTGTTCTAACAAATCACTTATCACTTGGAAAATTTTCACGGAATAAATGATAGCACACTATGAGGATACAAGAAGAAATACCTTCTTCAAACAATTGATAAATCTCAAGCAAAAGGGTTCAGTTGTGGAGCACATTGAGAACTTCCAAAGATTGAATATAAAGGTAATTAATATTCTAGATGAGCACTTGATTGATGTATTCATAAGAACTTTAAAGGATAACATTTAACATGAGGTTCACCTTTGGGAACCCAAATCATCGGAGAATGCATTTAGGGTGGCAAGAAATGTTGAAAGTAAAAATTTGGCTATGGTTATTAGAAGGACCACCCCTAACATCTATTGAGAGAATAATTTTCCTTCTTCAAAACCACCTCAACCTACAAGGTTTACACCTCGAAAATTGGAGGAAAGAAAATAAAAAGGTCTATGATTTAATTGTGACAACAAGTACAACAAGGGACATAAGTGTGGTGAGAAGAAATTATTCTACATAGATTGTGAAGAGGAAGAAGAACAAGAACAAGAACAAGAACCGTCTCAAGATGAACATGTAGAAGATAATTCTTCTGAAGATATGACTCCCACCATATCATGTCATTCATTGGCCGAAATTAGCACTCCGAAAACCCTCAATATCGAAGGATATATCAAAAATAAAAAGGTAATAGTGCTAATTGATTATGGTATTACTCATGATGTCTTTCATTGTAAATTAGCCAAAGCTCTCAATTTATTTATATATACATCACCAGAGTTTCAAGTAATGATTGCCAATGGAGCAACTATCAATTGCTTAAGAAAATTCCATAAGATCAATCTTACTATGGGGGAATATGTAATGAATATTCCATTTATTATTATACCCATGGATGGTGTTGATGTTGTACTAGGGGTCCAATGGTTACAGTCATTGGGAATAGTGGCTTTTAATTTTCAAGAACTTTTCATGAAATTTTCATTGGAAGGAAAGGAATTTGAGTTAAGGGGTATCACAGGGAAACCCGATAAGGTGTTAAGCTTTAATGTCATGACACAATTATTGAAAAAGGGGCATCATGGTGTAATTGTACAGTTATGCTCACTAGATGTTCAAACATCTAAACCATCTATTCCCATAGATCTACAAGGGATCATTGATAATCATTCCAAAGCAGTTGAAGATATTCCTAGAGTTATTCCACCCACTTGCAATGATGATCATGTTATTCACTTAATTCCTGGGAGTGGTCCTCCTAACATCAGGCCTTACATATACACTTATGCCCAAAAGAGTGAAATTGATCATATCATTGAAGAAATGTTATAGGTTTGAAATATTAGACCTAGCCAAAGTTCTTACTCTGCACTGATGGTAATGGTACTCTAGAAAGAGGGCTCATGGTGAATGTGTCCAGATTATAGAGATCTCAACAAGATTGCCATTAAAGATAAGTTTCCCATTCCCATCATTGATGCATTGTTAGATGAACTACATGGAGCAATCTACTTCACAAAGTTGGATCTTCATTTAGGGTATCATGAGATTAGAATGAAGGAAGAAGATATCCCAAAAACAACATTCAAAACTCATTAAGGCCATTATGAATTTTTGGTCATTCCTTTTGGCCTTACAAATGCACCTTCCACATTCCAAGGGTTGATGAATTCCATTTTCAATCCCTTCCTTCAAAAATTCGTGTTAGTATTTTTTGATGATATACTAATCTACAACAAGTCTTGGGAAGATCATGTTCGACATGTTGACATGGTGCTACAACTACTAAAGGAGAAACAACTATATGCCAAACCGTCCAAATGTTTCTTTGGGGTGAAGTAGGTAGAGTATTTGGGTCATATTGTATCTCATGAAGGTGTCAAGGTAGACCCTAACAAGATTAAATCCATGATGGACTGGTTGATTCCCAAAACATTGAAGAATCTTAGAGGATTTTTGGGTTTGACAGGTTATTACCACAAAAATTTTCGGAACTGTGGAAGAATAACAACGCCTTTAACTGCATTAACTAAGAAGGATGCATTTTCATGGACTCTAGAGACAACTCAATATTTTGAACAACTTAAAGAGGCAATGTGAAAATATCCTGCCTTGACCACACTGGACTTCACAAAAACCTTTATTGTGGAATGTGATGCCTCGAGAAATTGCATTGGTGTTGTTCTAATGCAAGAAGGAAGGCCCCTTTCTTTTGAAAGTCATCTGCTTAATGGAAAGGACTTACACAAACCTATTTATGAGAAGGAAATGATGGAAATACTACATGCATTGAAGAAATGGTGCCCTTACATAATAGGTAGGCACTTCAAAGTCAAAACATATCATGAATCCAGTCTTAAATACTTTTTGGAACAAAGAATATCTTTAGAAGAGAAAAAAAAATGGGTGACCAAGATGTTGGGTTATGACTTTGAAATCATCTACAAAAACAGGAAGCAAAATGTTGTGGCAGATGAACTCTCAAGAAAGAATTAATATGTTGAGGCATTTCTTTGTGTTATCTCTATCATCCAACCTGATTGGATAACAGAAGCAAGGGATGAATGGAATAATGACGAAGAAGTGTGGACTCTCATTCAAAGGTTGCAACAGGATACCAGGGCATCTGATACATTTAAATGGAAAAATGATTTAGTATGGTACAAAGTTCACTTATATTTATTTAAGAAACCCCATCTCAAACAAAAGGTACTTTTGGAATTGCACACTTCTTTGGTAGAAGGGCACTCGGGATTTTTGAAAACCTATCACAGGGTCAAGAGGGAATTTTTTTGGGATGGCCTTAAAACTGATGTTCAAAGGTTTGTGGCAGAATGTTTGGTTTTCCAACAAAATAAGGTGGAAAAAATTAAGTCTCGGGGTCTTTTACAACCATTAGCCATTTCAAGTCAGCTTTGGGAGGAGGTTTCCATGGATTTCATCACAGGGTTACCAAAGTATGAAGGAAAGAGTATCATTATGGTGATCATTGATAGACTTATCAAGTACACACACTTTTTTGAACTCTCTCATCCTTTCAAAGCCATTAAAGATGTTACCACATTCATGGAGACAGTTCAAAAGCTACATGGAAGCCTAAAGATTATTGTAAGTGACAGAGATCCCATCTTCACTGGACATTTTTGGACATAATCATTTTCTTGTTTGGGTACTCAATTGACTCATAGCTCATCTTATCATCCTCAATATGTTGGAAAAAATGAGATAGTGAACAAATTTCTAGAAGGATACCTTCATTGCTTTGTCTTTGATAAACAAACACAATGGTTCAAGTGGTTACCCTTCCTTTCATACTGCAAAAAAAATGACACCATTTATGGTGTTTTATGGATATTACCCACCGCCCATCACTTCTTCTATAAAATAAAATTCCAAGGTTCAAGCAATGGAAGATCACATCGACCATCAACAACAAGTTCTCCAAATCTTAAAGGACAACTTGACCATGGCACATAATCGCATGAAACAACAAGCAGATCAACATCGTAGTGAAATAAGTTTTGAAGTAGGGGATCCATGATTAGGAAAATATTAAGTTTTCTATACATAAGTGTGACAACCTTTACATGGAGCAACACATTTACATCATATACAAAGGGGTAAGAGAGGCTAGAAACTCTCCTAGTCACATGTCCTAGTAGATTCACCCCAAGATGGTTGCATACCAATTCATATCATAAACGATAGACATGATGAAGAGTTACCAACATCAAGGGGAAGTTGACAATAGTCATAAAAGAAACGTCTGTCTTGAAATGGGGACTAAAAGGATGGGTCATGACCAACCACATGGGGTCTAGAGATACTACATAGCCCCCCCACCAATACATAGAACATATAAGCGTGGTCCAATACAATACATGAGTGCAAATACAACCACATTTTTGGCTCAGAATGATACAATAAGGCACATAATATGCTCATATTATGGTCCATGTCTCACAAACAAATATAGGGTACAGTGAGGTGAGTTTGAGGTGTAATAGAAAGAATCCACCCATGTATACTCGCCTCTTCAAGGTGGAAACCTCCTAGTGAACTAATATTGAAACACAATACTCTACCACACAAAATTCATAAGGATGACCCCATCCTTATCTATAGCTAACAAGAGGACTCTAGTCATAACAACCTCCTAACTACCTAGTGGACCTTCTTTAATGAAGCCTCATTACATGTATTCAATAATAACTACCATAGTAGGCCTTATTTATTAATAACATGCAGAGTGGACCTAGTACACCTTACAATGAATGGCCTCCATTGTTACTACTCTACTATGAGTCCTTTGTCCCCCCATTACACCCTTAGGGAGGATCCCAATATTGTAATGTAACTTAATATATCTGAAAATTGAAGACACGTTAACTTGAACATAACAAATCTAATTGTAATGTAACTCAATAGATATGAAAATGGAATATAAACATTAAATTGAACAAAACATATCCACACAATAGATAACAAAAGAATGAACACAAGAATTGTAGAGAAAACCATTGAGGTAAGATAACACTACTAATTAATCTTTAGGGAAGGAATCCCTCCACAATCCATGCTTGTTACAATTCAATATGCTTCACTACACATCTCATTACATTTCTTATACTTGTTTATATAATTCTATCTAACCTATTAGGAACTTTCTAGTGAAGGAACCTTCTAGCATGTCTTCTTACAATTATTTCTTTCACATTATGTGGCCACCTATCTATTATTAGTCCCCCTAGGTACCCCATATTATCCTCCCTAGGTACACTACATTCCATCCTCCTTTGCATGTTTCATTCTCATAACATGGGAGGAATCCATCCAATATGATCTACTAAGTAATGTATCCAACTAGTACCATGCATGAGCATCCATCCATCCAAGTGAAACGTGAACATGGGGTCCAACTACTTCCTTTCCAACTCAATCTTGATTATGGTTGTTCCTTTGGTGCCATGTTGTCACTATGCTATTTTGGTATCTCCATGCATTTATTTTAGTCCTCCATGTGCCGCCATACAAGTTTTTTTTTAGTTTCCATGTTGATCCGTAAGATGTTTTATGCTCACACCCTTAATTTAATGACTAGTGTTTCTCTAAGTGGCGTGGAAGGTGATATACATAAACCTTGGCTATTGGTTCTTCTTCGACATGGGGTTCCTTTGATTTGTTTTGCTTCTGATCTTTTTCTTTATTTTTATTCCCTTCCTAGGGATTTCCTTCATTTGCTTCTAAATCTTCTTCTTATTCAACTCCAAATACTCCATATGATGTTTCAGTAGGTACTACAATAATTTTCCCTATAGGGACTTCTTCTTATTTACTAAGAGACATATCTTGTAGTGTCATTTTATTTTTCTTGTACCAAAGCTTCATAAATTATTTTGCATGTTAATATTAACCATACCAATTGATTCCAACCAATGATATCGAAGAATGATATCCACATCATTCACATCTATAGAATGAAAATCAGAATGCAAAACATATTTATCCATGGTAATATTCAAATCTTTAAAAATTTTAACATTATCACCCTCAACCTGTGTGCTTTGAATATGATTTGCATAAACTTGCAATCTTTTATCCAAGTTAACATTAATGAAATTATTCCTTCTACTGGAATTTATAGAAATAATAAAATTTTCTTGTTAAATTTACATCGATGAACCTGTAATATCAAGATTATAGATGAAAAAAAAAAATTGGTGCTCTCTTTATCCTTCTACCCCCACCTGTTCATATGCTTCATTTAAAAGTACATTCATCTTTGCAAATTTAAGCAACTTCCCCATGTAGATTTTAACCTTGTACAATTAATTACTGCAAATAGATTCTTAATAAAAGCAAAAAAGATACAATGGCACCACACACATTACAAAGAGATTTTACCTTGGAAACCCAAATCGGGAAAACCAACAACCTTTTTAGTGCCGCACCTATAATATTGTGTTTATATTCTTTCATTGTTTACAATACAATATATATATATGATCCCGGGGCATCCAAATTCCTAATCCATTGACCCAGATTAGTCAACTTGGAATTAGAAAACCATCGAAAAAAACCATGTGACAAAAAATAGACGCAAAAAATGCCAAAAAAAAATTTGGGGGATCCTCCCTCAAACTCCCAACAAGCCCCCCCTCGGCTCCCACATCATTTTATAGTACATGGGACCAATCTCGCAAAGAATATAAGACATACCCAACACTCTCTCACTTTTTGTTTTCTTTGCATACAGGGAATTACAGGATTACATAGTCAACAATCCAAGACAACAATGCCCATTGTTTCTCTACACCAGGAGAATTTCATACTGGCTCTTTCTTTCCCTTCACAGCAAATCCTTTTGGTTGCTTCATGTAGATTTGTTCTTCTAGATCCCCATGTAGGAATGTTGTCTTCGCATCCATTTTTTATACTTCAAAATCAAACAGAATAACAACACATTAAAGAAATCTAATAGAAGTTAACTTGGTAACAAGAGAAAAAAATTCACCAAAGTCAATTTCCTCTACCTGGGAATAACCTTTTCCTACTAATTGAGATTTTCATTTATCCTCTTTTCCTTCTGCATTCGAATTCTTCTTAAACACCCATTTGCTGCCAATGGGATTTATTCCATTCAATAACTCCACTAGTTCCCAAGCCTCATTCTTGTCTAAGGCTATCATTTCTTCAACCATGACCTTTTTCCAGATTTTGTCATCCTCTAAATCCATTGCCTCCCTAACAGTTATGGAATCATATTCAATAATAAACAAAGAAAATTTTGAACAAAAATCAAGTGGAGTATACCTTTTCAGGTTTCTTCTTTCCCGAATCGATATCCTCAGTACTGGGGTATGAGGATATGCTTATTCTTATTCTTGTTCTTATGTAGAGTCCGATTCATTATCCTTCAACTCAAACTCTATTTTCTTTGGTTCTTTCTTCCTTGGTAGGACTTCTTGTTTGAAAACATCTTTTATTTCTCTAAATACCACATCTCCTTTATAAATAACCTTCTTAGTTTCTGGGTTCCAAAGATTACAACATTTTAGACCATCTTTATACCCAGTAACGATACATTTTTCAACCTTTTTATCTAGCTTACTCATGTTTTCGTTTGGAACATGAACATAGGCATCACATCTAAAAACCTTGAGATGTGTGAGAGAGGGTTTCTTACCAGTCCATACCTTATGCGGATTTTTGTTATCCAACACCAATGAGGGTGATTGATTGACCAAGTAACATGCAGTACCCACTGCCTCTTCCCAGAATTCATATCCTAACTCGACACCATTGAGCATGCACATTTATTTTTCCATCAACATCTTTTTCATCCTTTCTACAACTCCATTATGTTGAGGTGTAGACGAAGTAGTCTTCTACCTTGTTATACTATGCTTCTTACATAATTCTTCGAATTCATTTTCACAAAATTCTCCACCATTATCTGTCCTTAGTACCTTAATTCTTTTCTCTTTTTGATTCTCTACAAGAGACTTAAATTTGATAAACATGTCAAAGACTTCATATTTATTCCTCAAAAAATAAATCAATGTACTCCTCGAGTTAATCTATAAATGAGACATAGTACACATTTTCCCAGTGATGGAATTTACATAAGTCCAAACACACCATTGTGCACCAACTATAAAATTCCCTCTTCCCTCGTTGCACCAGAGGGGAATCTTATCTGATTCTGATTCCATATATGCAATGTTCACATAAATCAAAATCCAAAGAGAATATAGGCATACCTTCAACCATAACTTTACCATGTATTACTCAAAGGCCCTTCTCTCCGATATTTTCCAGTCTTTGATGCTACAACATAGTATTTTATCTAGAGACTATAGGAATTTTTTCTTCTTCATCTCCAATCTCAGTAACAACGAAACTATTGCACCCATCACAAATAATGCCTCCTAGTAGCTTATACATGGTTCCAATTTGAGCTCCCTTAAGAGACACCATTTCCCCTTGAACCATCCTACAAGTTTCTTTCTCAAACACTATTTTTACCCTTGCATCATCCATTTTGCTTACATAAACCAATTTTTTAGTCAATATTGGGATGTATAGAACACTAGGAAGCGTTCTAATCCTTCCATCAGTGAGATTAAACTTGAATTTTCCTCATCCTATGATTTTAAATGTTGATTGATCACATAGGAAAAAATCACCTCCACCATACATTTTGTATTCATATAACCACTCCCTATGAGGATTCATATGAAATGATGCACCTAATTCAACCATACATGTTATCTAGGTGGATATCAATGGCCACCCACCTATTCCACTGGCTCAAAACACAATTTTCCACCTTGGCATCTTTTCGAGTTCCAAACTTCTGGGGTCGTTTTGAGGCCCTAAACGACATTTTTTCGGGATTTGGGGCCCAAGTGACTATTAAAAGCACTAACTTGGGTCAGTCAAAAATTTTCTTCTCTATTAGACCTTTCCAACGGGATATTGTGCGCCTAAAATGTAGATCGTATGCAAAAGTTACGACCCCAGAAAGTTGATGTACTAACTTACCCAAACAAGGCCCACATGACTTTTAGCGCTTCATCTCCTAGGGTTAGGTTTTTGGATGTCTAGGTTTTTTGACATTCCTATTTATTATAAAAATTCCTTCATCGCCTCATTGTAACCATCTTATTGCGAATGAGTGCAGTCATCGCATCTCTTCTCAAAGATAAGTCGCCACCATTCCAGCAAGCTTGTTTTCCGCTACATTTTACAGTTTCAGCTTATTTCCTTATTGAATAGAAAACCAGTTTTACTGTATCTATGTTATTCTATGTTAATCATATTTTAATAATCTGTATTCATTTCGTTCTGCTCATAAAATCTGGATTATTTGTATCAGAGCGGTCTACTCCTTGTCGTCTTAATGCATGTCCCCAACAAGGTCAGGGTACAAAGAATTGGGTCTCGAGCTTGTTTCTCTTGAGGACAAAAGCTCTCACATGCCCAAACTACTTCTCATGGCAGGAGAAAAGAAAAATGACAGCACAAGATATCCTTTCAAAATGTTTCTTGAGGAATACCTCACATAACAAAGGAACGCGATGATGGATAGTTTCGTGCAAATCCTTCGACAGCTACCATCAAGCGATGCATATTCCTCAAGCGGAGGTGCCACCCCCTTTAAGGCACAAATCAACTTCGATATTCCTATATTTGAAGGTCAGATAGACGTATATTTTGTAGACAAGTGGTTGAATCTACTAGAAGGGTATTTTTCTGTCCATAACTTTTCGAATAGAGAAAATATTACTTTTGCGCTCCTCAAAGTCATTCCCCATGTCAATGATTGGTGGGAAAAATTTTGTGAGCAAAAGGAAACATAGAAACCCTCATTATTTACAGTCGCGGCCACCTGGGAATCCTTCAGGGATGTTATTACAGAAAAATACTACCCTATCGGAAGTTATGACGACTTGTATACCAAATGGACCACACTATGGCAAGAAAGAGACCCAGCAGTGCCAGAGTTCACAAATATCTTCCATACCTTGCGCACCAAGCTGGGTATAAAATATTCGAAGCGACATCTAGTGCTCAAGTATCACGGTGCTCTGCATAGATACATCCAAACCAAAATGGAATTCTTGGACATCTCGTCCTTGGGCGTGGCCTATCAATATGTCATCAAAATCTAGCAGAAGCTCAAACAAAAGACGCGGCAATTTGGGCCTGCGAACCCCTCACAGCAAAAGCCAGGAAAGGGAAGCCCCAACCCACAGAACAAAGGACAGAGAAAATATGGACAGTATCAGGACAACCAGTCCAATCCATAAGCAAAGAAGGACACCAGAAAGACAAAGAAAGATACCAGGAAGTGGTGTGACTTCCATAACAGCCCTTGGCATAACACTATTGATTGTCACTCAATGCAATCGCAGGTGGCCAAATTGAAAGCCTCTAAATTAGATGCGGGTTCTGACTCTGAGTCAGAACCAGAAAGGGGAAGACAGATCATTGACGTGGAACCCAGTGCCACCATTGCTACCACCAAGCTCCAGCCTGGTGAACCAGACGAGCTAGAAGAAGGAGAGTCCATCTTCCATTCACAAAAGTGGGTAAAAGGCACCCAGTTGCACTTCATCATTGATAGCAGTAGCCATAAGAACCTCATCTCAGCAGAGGTCGTCAAGCAGCTGGCCCTATCGAAAACACCGCAACCACAACCCTACACCATTGGATGGCTCAGCCAAGGAAGCGATCTTTGCGTCAGCCAACAGTGTCAATTGTAGTATGACATCAAGCCCTTCAAAGATGAGATATTGTGTGATGTTTCTCCTCTCAAAGTTTGTAATGTTCTTTTGGCCCAACCTTATTTATGGAAACATCATGTTGTATATGAGTCTAGGCCTCGTAGTATTATTATTAATTTGAACATGAAATTGTACAAGATACCCAAGGCAGTCCCTCCTAGTGTTATTTCCTTGATCTCTACCAAGCACTGCAGGAAGGTCATCTCTTAGACTGGGAAATTTGTCTTCTTAGTGATTCACTCTTAGGGTGAGCAAAAGATCGCAGCCACATCTAGGGCCTCTGCGGCTGATCTCTCCATACAATAGAAGCAAGTGGATAAGGTCATTGAAGCATAATCAGATATCTTATCCTCTCCTACCGAGGTACCTCTACACTGCCAGGTCAAGCATCCCATCGATTTGACCCCAAGCGCACCGCTACCCAATGGGCCAGTCTACCGTCGCTCTCTGTTAGAAAATGAGGAGATCAAGAGGAAGATCCGAGAACTGCTCCACAAGGGGAACATCCATCCCATCTCATCACCTTGTGGGAGCCCAATCATGCTGGTGTAGAAGAAAGATGGGACCTGGTGACTCTGCATTGATTATCGAGCCCTGAATAAAATCACATTTCGAAACGGGTACCCGATTCCCTGAATCAAAAACCTCCTTGATCATCTCACGTGGTCCAAATACTTTAGTAAGATTGATCTGATTTTTTACTACCACCAGGTCCCAATAGAATAGACAGATGTATGGAATACCACTTTCAAATCAAAAGAAGGTCTTTTTGAATGGTTTGTCATGCCCTTTGGTTTAACAAATGCTCCATCAATTTTTATGAGGATGATGGATGATATCCTACGACCTTTCACCAATAATTTTTTAGTGGTGTATCTAGATGACATCCTCATCTACATCAAGAGTTGGGTAGAACACATGCAGCATATTCAGTAGGTTCTGCACACCATGCGGCAGCACAAACTATATGCAAACATGGAAAAATGCTCTTTTTGCATGGACAGGGTCCATTACTTAGGCTACATCATTGATCAACATGGTTTTCATGTGGATCTAGCCAAGATCCAGGTCATTCATGACTGGCCATCCCCAACCACACTCACTGAGCTTAGGAGCTTCTTGGGCCTCACCAATTTCTATCGCAGGTTCATGTTGGTATTATCTCATATCGCATGGGCCCTCAGCCAAGTAACCAGGGGTGGAAATAAGGAAAAATTTGTGTGCAGCCTATCCCAACAACAAGCCTTCAATGACTTGAAGAATATTTTTTGCTCATACCTAGAACTTTCATTACCGTACCTGCAGCATCCCCTTGAGATCGAGACAGATGCTTCAGACTATGTTGTGGGTGTCATTCTCACTCAACAAGGCCACCCCATGGCATATCATAGTGAGACACTTTCAGATGTTGTCTGTAAGTACCCTAGTTATGACAAAGAAATGTACTCCATTGTGAAATCCTACCGCCAGTGGAGACATTACATTCTTTGGAAGGAGATAGTCATCCACATTGATCACAAGTCACTACAGTTCATGCAGACCCAAGGCAAATTGCAGAATGACCACCATTACAAGTGGTCAACATACTTACAACAATCCCACGTCAACATCACGTATAAAATAGGAAGTACCAACCGATTTGTTGACTTCCTCAGTCGACCTCCAATTGCAGAAATCACCATGGTGCTAGAATCTTGCATCCAGGAGACCTCTGGATGGCCCCACCTCTATGAGACAAACCCTGACTTCTCCACCACCTACCGAATGTTGGGCACCAACTCAGTGGTCGCTAATTTCCATCTTCAGTACAGGTTGTTGTGTCATATGGGTCATCTCTACATTCCATCAAGAAAGCATGCAAAACTGATTTGGGAAGCTAACTACAGTCGGGTGGTAGGACACTTTGGTTTCAAAAAGATAGTGGCAGTGCTGCAAAAACATTTCTACTGGCCAAAACTTTGACAGGATGTTGACAAGTATATCAAGTCCTGCACCGCTTGTGCTATTTCCAAATCGAACACTAAGAAACAGGGCATGTAGACCCCTCTACCTATTCCTAACAAGCTGTGGGAATCCATTTCAATGGACTACATGTTGGGCCTCCCATCCACCAAGAGGGGAAATGACTATGTTTTTGTGGTTGTTGATCGCTTTTCCAAGATGGTGATTCCAGTCGCGTGCAAGAAGAACATCATAGTAGAATCCACTGCCAAGCTCTTCTTTGAATGAGTATGGGTAAATTTTTGGATCCCACAAATTATTATCTCATACCATGACAGTCAGTTCCTCAGCTCATTTTGGTCGAGCCTCTGGTCACTGCTGGATACCAAGCTCACCAAATCCACTACCTTCTACTCCCAGACAGATGGCCAAAATGAGGTCGTCAATCGGATGGTCATACATATCCTACACATGTACAATTCAAAACACCCCCACACATGGGATGAGAGACTTCTCTATGTCTAACATAGCTACAACCGAGCCCTACATAGCTCAACTGGCCACAACCCCTTTGAGGTGGGGTTGGGATTTCAACCATTGGGCCCCATGGATGTTGCACTACCCCTGGAAACCACCTCGGTCAACTTGTCCCCTACCCCACCAGAAGCTGACAAAGCCATCCGATTCATTGAGCAGATCCAGTACATCCACCAATAGGTTCAGGATATTCTACAGAAGTCTAATTCCAAGTACAAGCAGCACCATGATCAACATCGGGTGCCACATAAGTTTCAGGTGGGCGACAAAGTTTGGTTTCATTTGCAAAAAGAACACCTTACAGGGCCCCATTGGAAGCTTCACCCACTCCATTATGGGTTTTACACCATCACCAAGGTTGTGGGTAGCAATGATTTTGAGCTCAACATTCCCCCCTTCCTTGGTCTGCATCCAATCTTCAACATGGCTTTCCATCGGCCATATTGCCCACCATTATTGGACACCTCAAAGATAGCAGAGTAGTTGACACCAACATAGCTCAACCATGACTGCATGCAAAAAGAATCTAGTGATCATATTGTGGACACACAGATCAAGGTCATTCGACAACAAAGGATCCAACTTTATCGAGTCGTCAAAGCAGGGCAGCTCCTACACAAAGGCAAGTCACTCACCCGGGGCCAAATTCAACAGAAATTTCCTCATCAGATGGGGGAACTCAACGCAATGGAGACCATTGCTTCCTAATAAAGGAAGATTGATCCAGGTGGATATCGATGGCCACCCACCTATTCCACTAGCTCGAAAAATAGTTTTCCACCTTGGCAATTTTTTGGGTTCCAAACTTCTGAGGTCGTTTTGAGGCCCTAAATGAAGATTTTTGGGGATTTGGAGCCCAAGTGATAAATGAAATCACTATCCTGGGCCAGTCAAAAAAATTTCTTATCGGTTGGACCTTTCCAATGGGATATCGTGTGCCTAAAACGGAGATCGTATGCAAAAGTTACGACCTCGAGAAGTTGATGTACCAACTTACCCAAATGGGGCCCACATGACTTTTGGAACTTCACCTCCTAGGGTTAGGTTTTTGGATGTATAGGGTTTTTGACATTCCTGTTTATTGTAAAAATTCCCTCAACACCTCACTGTAACCTTCTTCTTGTGAATGAGTGTAGTCATCACATCTCTTCTCAGAGATAAGCCGCCACCATTCCAACAAGCTTGTTTTCCGCTGCATTTTACAGTTTCATCTTATTTCCGTATTGAATAGAAAACCAGTTTTACTGTATCTCTATTATTTTGTGTTAAGCATGTTTTAATAATCTGTATTCATTTTGTTCTACTCATAAAATCCAGATCACCATGCCTCGTGATCTGCATGTGTGCTTGAAGAAGCCAAGTACACATCCCCTCATTCATTTGTAGAGGTTTTTACTTCTATAAAAGGAGCATCATTAGATCCCTTCCCTCTCTTAACACTTTTAAATCTACATTTCTTCTTATAGTTCCCTTCTTTTCCACATCTCCAGCATACCTTTACAAATTTTGTAGGAGATTTAGATCTCCCACTTGAGGACTTAGATATATTTCTTTCCTAGGAGCGTCCTCTTGCAAACAAGTCATATGTTCTATGTCCTTGGATGTTTTTCCATCTCATATCCTCCAAAAATAAGGATGATACCACATCATCGAAACTTAAATCAGTTGTATTACTACCTATGGCCACAACCAGACCATCCCACATGTCTAGTAAAGAGAACAATAAACTGATACACTTATATTCATTATAAATATTAGTATAAAAAAATAATAGTTGACTTTCCACTGTATTGAAGACATTAATATGATCTATCACCATGTCTCCATTTTTCATCCTCGGGTCGTATAACTTCCTCTACGGGAACAGTTCGTTGGAAAATTGGTTGTCATTAATGTCAACCCTAGAAGAAGTCTATAAGCCTCTAGAAGTGATGGGTATATTTGAAGAGGTCTCCAAAGTGGTCCCCTTATGGTGTTGATCCAGATTTGATTAGCAGAAAAAAAATGAATACATATTGTTATTATAGTTACACAGAAGCACACGGAACAATAACATAGATATAGTAAAACTGGTTTCTATTAAATAAGAAAATATGTTGAAACTGTAAAATCCAGACTAAAACAAGCTTGCTAGAATGGTGGTGGCTTATCTCTGAGAAGAGATGTGTCGATTTCTCTCATTCGCAAGAAGATGACTACAATGAGGCTCTAAAGGCCTTTTTACAATAAAGATGAATGCCAAAACCCTAGACATCCAAAAACCTAACCCTACGAGATGAAGTGCCAAAAGTCATGTGGGCCCCGTTGGGGTAAGTTTGTACATCAACTTCCCAGGGTCGTAACTTTTGCATATGATCTATGTTTTAGGCGGATGATGGCCCGTTGGAAAGGTCTAACCGAGAAGAAAATAAATGACTGGCCTAAAAAAACGTTGTTTAGGGCCTCAAAATGGCCCCGGAAGTTTGGAACCTGAAAAAATGCCAAGGTGCAAAATTGTTTTTCGAGCCAGTGGAATAGGTGGGTGGCCACCAATATCCACCTAGATCATGCGCAGATCTAAGAATGGCCCTCATGGGAAGACACTTTGAATAATTCTACAAGCGGCTCTGGAAATATGATTAAGTATGGTTAAGTGGTTAAGAAGCCCCAGAGGTGTCTTGATGAAGCCCGAAGTTGATTGAGAAAAGGAACATGAAGGACATTGCAAATACATGCAAAACTCTCATAGATGGATAGTCCTTGTAATGTCATTTCCAACGGTAGGTGTCATGCCATGTGGTTCCTCGTGGTTGAGAATTTATACCCTCTTAAATATGAATTCCTGAAGTATGGTCAAGAGGCCTCAGATCTAAGTTCAAAGAAGTTACAAGTTGACCCTAAAATTAATTAAAGGAGAAAATTTGTTGCAAATATGAAGTTACAGGTTGAATCAAATATCAAGTAAAGAAGTTACTTGGAAGGGTAAAAATACATATCTAGAACCTCTCATTTAACATCCAAGCAAGTGTATGTTTGTGGAATGGAGCTAGCATAAGTGAGTCTATGTTGGACACACCTACCACACTTAGAGGGGGGGGTGAATGAGTGTGGGGCTCTTTTTCCCAAAACTTCCCTCTTACACAAAACTCATCAATTAGCATTCAACATTTATTCATTACCCATTGTTGTCATTTATAACCAGTTAGATGTAGGCACATATCAGCAACATATATCAGCAATATATCATCAACAAGTCATCATCACAATGGACACAAAGAACA
>JASDQU010203354.1:0-18822 GCA_032191745.1 Picea mariana
AAATTCAAACAAGATGAAGCAAATTTCTTCTTCTAGTCAAGGTAACATTATTCTTTTGTAACATAGTCCTTGTACATACCATGTTTACATAGTTCCTGTATATCTATTTCTTAGAAGATAAGATGGTCAGTGAAACAACACCTATGGAAGAATAACAAGATAAGGATTACTATTAGGATGATTACAAGTCAAGCAATACACATGAAAAGATGAAGTACGTTGGCAATCCTTGGTAACAATTCATGTGGAAGCTATTATATAAGTAACAACTGCCAGATAAGACAAAATCAGAATCAAACTTAGAAGTCAAAACAAAAAGAAGTTAGCAATCAAGAGGAAATTAGAAAAAGATTTGTGACACTTTGTAGAATACAATAAGGATGCAGACATAAGCGTGGACTCTCTTAGATGGAGGGAGTTGATTACAGAATTCCAAAAGAAGAGCATGCATTCATGTATAAAACAAGGATTAGTAGGGAGATAAATGATATGATCCATTAAGGATTATGAAGTGTATGTCCATGTTCCCATTGAAAATAGCAGGCATGATAAGCACCACGTGTTCAGTTCGAATCTAGAAGAATTCTTCTTCGAAAAGAAGACTTAAAGTATCATTGGTTGTCCATCTACATCCATGATCCTATGATAAAAGGAAGAAGTTGGAATATTCAAGGAATGGAATCTATAGAAGACGCCATGGACCCAAAAGCTAAAGAGGAACATGAGGAAGAACATGAATATTCCAAGAAAGAAAAAAAAGCTAGAACAACTAGTTATTATACTGAGAATCATAAGACTACCAGCTTGGTTTGAACCCACTAGAAGCAATCAAGCAGAAGAAATGGAAGTTATGATAAAGAACAGTGTATGTAAGAAAATGTGAAAAATACTTATGAATGGAAGCATTGCGAGATTTCGAGGTTCTTCCAGAAGGAGGGAGAAAAACTATAACGACAACTCACCAATATCCATAGATTGGAATTTACATGTAAAAGATTGTTCTTCCCAATAAAGCAAGTGAGAAAGAAGCTTATACCAGAAAGAGACCCATTTGTGCAGATATAATAAGACCTTGTATGGATTCAAACAAAATGATGCATAGTATCTCATATATAGCAGAAGCGTGGTGAAAACTTTCTATAACAGAGATAATGTATCAGAATAGCTACTCATAAGTCCGGGATGATGGATTGCTAATCCATGGAAAACTCTCATGATGAAAGAAGAAGTTCTACTTGGATATGTTTCAGTTTGAACTTTGCCATGATGTCATGAGATAGCAGGAAACATGATTGTTGACATTGATATATTGTAATGATTAGAGCTATATTAAGTCTTCAGAGAAAACCAGTGTTCCATGACAAGCCAAAGTACATTTGAGATCAAGCATTATATTCTTCGTGATAAATTCCAGAAGAGAGAAGTGATTCTCTATTATATCTCCACTGATGAGCAGATAACATATATTTTGGTAAAGCCTGTCTCCAAGATGAAAAGTTTGCATACTTAAGAAACAAGCTAGGGCTCGTGGAGACAACTTGCTTATTGAAAAAGGAAGAGATTACCCCCAGATTGGGAGGGAGCACTGATATGTTATTGATTTATGGACAGTCATTTTTCAGTTCGAAAAATGGTCTAGGATGAGTAGTTCCTTTCCAGTTCGGAAAGTGGTTTGAGATTTCTGAAGGACATTCATTTTCCAGTTCAGAAAATGGTCCATATCGAACAATCATTTTCGTAATGAAAATGGCCTAATAGATTGTTGATGTACCATAGACAACGATTCCCCTTGTGGTGAGTGTGGGGGAATGGTCTAGGAAAATCATTCTTCTTGGAACTCACCCTGAGTAGTGGCCAAGTAGAATGGTCTACCTCGTCAGGCAGTCATTCTTTCGACGTTCACAGTTGTGAGTAGTTTTGAAGAATGGTATGTTTGGAGGTTGGTGCAGGACAACCATTCCCTAGGGTAGAATCATTCTCTCCAGATTGCACTATGATTAGTTTCGGAGGAATGGCCCAGTTAGGTGAATGGTCCAGGTTCAACAATCAAGGACATGCACTCCCTAGGGCAGACTCATTCTCTCCAAGTTGCACTATGATTAGAGTCGGAGGAATGGCTCAGTTAGGTGAATGGTCCAGGCTCAGAAATCAAGGACAATTATTCTTCTATGCTTGAGAAGAATAGTCCAGATATCCCATGGCTGATGTTTTACCTTCTGAGGGAAGATGCTCTTCCATATCTCACAGATGCGAGTGGTAGAATGGCCCAGATGACTCAGTTTATATCATGATATTGTTTTATACAGGTTGATATCAGATGATATGATTGTTGTGGAGACTGTATGTCTCTAGACAGTAGATGTATGCCACTGTGCTGGATGTATTCCACTGGTTGTGACTATGTGTCACTGGTAAAGTAGATGTGTGCTACTTGGTGTGGTTGTGTACCACTGGATAGTAGTTGTTTACTACTATGAATAGACACAATTGTGTTCTATTGGATGGCATTGTTCTGATTGCCATGGAGACCATCACTAGTGCTAGAAATGATTACCAACTAGATGGATAGTCAGTGTGCTGGTGGACAGACATTCTCCAGGAGAAAAATGGTCTGAGATAGTTATTCTTCTAGGATGTATGTTCGGATCAAAAGAATAGTCCTTGTAGAACATGGTGTGGCTTCCAACATCTATTAGAACACTTATTTTTCTAGGACATGTGTCTGGATTAGAAGAATGGTTCTTGTATCACTATGTGGAGTGAGTGACTTATTGAGAATCATGCCTGATTACTCAGATGGAGTATGGATTCAAGATATGATGCATTTGATGCTATCAGATGACATTGATAGTGATGATGGTGCCTGCGATTTGATCATAAGATAACATGTGTGGCTATGATGATGCTACCAGTGGAATGGTATGCTTGTGATCAAGACCATTGTTTTCAATACCTCCCTAGATAGGAGGGAGTATTGATATTATGGTAGTTGCGGGAGATATTAACATCCACATGTAACCCTGACAAGAAYAGAATATTCTGGAAAGYAAGAAKAAAACCTAAAGCTTTGGACATAACCATAGAAGACAAGTCGTCTAAATAAAATAATTAATATTGAGTCTTTAGCCTCCAGAAAGAGAAGTCGAACCAGACAACTAATAAAGAGAAGTATAAAAATAGGATGCCATAGCTCATTTGTACACACATTGCTCGCAACTACATAAATATAGTGCGCACTATAGAAATTTAGTAAGTGCACAAGTCTAAAGAGTAGTTGTAGCCGCAACTACTGCAACTTGTATTTTCGGTTTTAGGCATGGAATTTCTCTTGGTTATGGTTTGGAATTTTGTCCTTGTGCGCTAGATCTGGAGAGAGGTACACTACATTGATTGGCTATTGGTTCTAGGGTTGCTTCCAAAATTATTCTCTCTGTCAAGGTTAAGGTGCTCGGGGGTGGCTTCGGCCTATGGTTGGGTGACAATATTGCTATATTGTCTATGGTGAAACGAGCACACCTGTTTTTCTAACAATGAGTTCATGCCCTATGCTAGCCTTACCAAGCTTCACTCAGCCATTTGTTCTTGAGTGTGATGCTTCAAGGATAGGGATAGGAGCCATGTTGATGCAAAGTGATCATCCCATTTCTTTTGAGAGCTACAAACTTAGGGAGTATGAGCGGAATTATTCAATAGGTGACAAAGAGATGTTGGCCATTATGCATGCATTGGCCAAATTCAGATAGTACTTGGTGGGGAACATGTTCAAAGTGAAGACATATCATAACAACCTAAGGTTCCTCATGGAGTAGAAAGAATTGAGTAAGAGGCAACAGAAGTCGATCAGTAAAATTCAAGCATATGATTTCGAAATTTAATATGTGAAGGGAAAGAACAAGGTGGTTGTCGATGCCCTTTCTTGAGTACCATCCACTCTCTCCCTCATGGATATTTTAGTTGATTGGAAATATCTCTTGTTGGTAGAATACTCCAAGGATAGATTTGCTTGTGAGATCCTAGATGGTCGGATCCAAGATGATCGGTACCGAGTTATGGATGACATCATTTATTACAAAGACAAGATCTATTTAGTACCAGAATCTCAGCTGAAGGAAAAAATCATGCAGGAAACACACAGTTCACCTTTGGCGGGACACCCTAGGTACTTGAAAACCTACAGGCAGATTAGGGAAAGATTTACGTGGAAAGGCCATAAGATGGATGTGTTGATATTTGTGAGGGAATGCAAAGTCTGCCAACAGAACAAAGTGGAGCATATTTAACTGGACAGATTACTTCAGCCACTTCCCATCCCAGAACAAAAAAGGGAAAGCATCTCTATGGACTTCATCACAGGGTTGCCCCAACTGCAGGGAAAATATTGTATTTATGTGGTGGTCGATAGGCTCACAAAATTTGCACAGTTTTTTACGATACCCTCCAAATATTTTGCAACACAAGAAGCAGATTTGTTCTTCAGAGAGGTGTTCTGATTGCACGGGTTGCCAAAAACTATTGTCAGTGACATAGATAACAAGTTCATGGGAGGATTTTGGCAAGGGATTTTCAGGTTAGTTGGGACAAAACTAACACCTAGCACGAGCTACCATCCTTATACGGATAGGCAGGCCGAGATTATGAATAAATGGCTTGAAGGCTATCTAAGGAATTATGTGTCATGCCAACATAAAGCTTGGATAAAGTGGCTACACTTGGGCGAGCACTGCTACAATACAACCTATCACATGTCGATTGGGATGACACCCTTCTGAGATTTGTATGGATATGAAGTGCCTACATTTTTGGATTGTGTGTTTGGAGACAACAAAGCACCTAAAGCTAAAGATTGGGTTCATGATATTCTACAAACCCTTAAAAATTTTTTGCAGATGGATCAAAATCAGCAGAAGGTCTATGCAGACAGGAATTGGGTGGAACGTACCTTTGAGGTTGGGGACTTGGTGTACCTGTTAGCACTGATAGTTACCTCCAGATTGCATTGGAGGTAAGCCCAATACCCATCGGTTTGTATGTCACAATGAATAATTTAAAGAGGTCAAATGGGCACAGGCTTAAGAAAATATTGTTTTAACTCAGCAATGTTGGACCAACATGCACAAGAAGTTGAGGTATTGATCCAACTTCAGTGATTAATTTGTAGTAAAGTGAGTAGGAGGAAGAACTAGTGAGGAGAATGTAGAGGTCTGCTATGGACATCCGGTCTTCCAGCAGCCTAAGGAAGAAAAACTCAGAAAACAAGATCCTCTTCGATTCGAAGTTTCAGGAAACTAAAGAGCGTTAAAACATAAATGCGATCAAACATACATCACAACAAAGCTATAACAATCCATGTGAATCCTTCAATCATGGACACTTCCGTATCAGAGGCAAATAAGATGGAAATAGAAGATGACTTTCATTAAACAGGAAATCTCAAATCAAGTTACATAACCAGAGAACCATAGCTTCATTAAAACATTACAATATGGGAGCTTAGCTCAACCATTGACCTTAAAAAAATATCAAAATGACTCCTATATACGCAAAGCACAACCACAGAGACGTGCTTGAGTCTTTACATTCAAGGCATTACGTCTGCATGCTCTCTGGTAGATTGTGTGTGTAGTCTTCTATCAGAAGAGAGCTCCTGTCAGACAATGTCATGTTTCAGAAGGGACCTGCAGAAGAGCTGACGTGCTGACAACCCGACTTGGCTTTCCATTTAAGTGGAGAGACGAGGTTTCGCCAACCTTCCTCACTTTCATTAACTGTCTGCATTGGAATTGAAACGTGGCTTAATTCCCAAGGGGAAACTACACACTGCTCTCAGATAGGATGTTATATAAACAAGTGATTGCGAGGCCGCTCAAAGGTGGTTTGGGTTCACACTGCTTTTGAGCCCGCAATCCACCACCTTTTGCTACGTATTACTTTTTTCAAACCATTGTTTCAATTGCGGGACCACTCAAGAAAATTATCGCCCAAGCACGTCGCGTCCCCGCAATGGACTATGATCGTCGATCTTGTGATCTTGGGCGAGGATTTACGATCAGTGGCTCAAATCTTCCCTCTTCAGATCAATGGATCAGATCTTCCCTTTTCGAATCGACGACTGAGATCTGCTTCGCGATTCGGGCTTCGGACTTTTCAAACTTCAAACTTTATTTGCCCCAAGCAAATCCTCTGGAGTTAAGGATTTGACAACACGTGGCCTCCAGAGATCGATGGCTGAGATCGCTTCGTGGCTCCGGACTCCAGGAAAATCAAATCTCAAACCTCGCTTACCTTCTGTGATTTTACCCGGAATTCTATATTTGGCGACGCGTGGATTTCTGGAATCAGACGGTGGAGATCCTCTTCGGGACTTCGGCCACTTTGGGACTTTGGGCACTTCAACGCTTCAAACCTTTTTCTCTGGCGCTATACTTCGCACAATTTTGGACTCCCGAAAGACCGTGAGCTGCTAATCCAATCTTCACAGAGGATCTCCACTGTTGAAAACTGAGCCCGCCTGCTTGAAATATTAAAACTACCCGCTGCTTGCGCCACAAGCCCAAAATGGACTGGTATGAAAGTAGCGCTTTGACTCTTCCTGTGCAGACCATGAACTTAGATGACCTTCTGCCTCTTGACAATTATATGTGATAACATTTGGCTCCACAAAGGATGGCAAGCTCCTTGTGAGCTTCCAAGAACGCGCAGTTCCAGTGCCTTAGTTGTTGGGCTATGGAGTCATGCTCAAAACTTTCGCTAAAGAAAACAAGGAAATATGAAAATAACTTCGAAACTCCTCACCACAGAAATCTGAAAACATGTAAACACTACTCTACTAAAAATGAAAACAAACACATGGGCTCTAGAAGGAGCTTATTTATGTACAATCCTATACTAACTGATCTTTATAAAGTGCTAGGTGAAAGCAAACTTCCACCATAGCCACCCAGACTGTCTGGTAATACAATTTTTTTTCTTTACTGCAGATGATCCACAAAGGACTAGGGAAGTATGACAGTAGAATGAAAACATGTCTTGGAACACTGACCATACCCCCAAATGATGATACAGTGAATAAATTTGTAGGCTCCAATGCTTTCGAAAAACGCAGCTCCATATATGACCCCATAGGGTCACAAAATTTATAATTAGGAAAGCTCAACTGGTAAGAAATTACCTCTTGTCCTTCATTTTGGCTCACCCGTCATTCGATGTTCTCAGAGTGTACATGTGGGTAGAGAACTAACACATGCTGGCTAGTACCAGGTGATATATGCTCTTTTACAGGCTCTGAACATGAGATAAACTGTGCATTTAGCTCCTCCTTTTCTCCTTCATGGCTCTTCCAAGGATCAGATTCACAATCATAATAAACAAAAACCATGGGAGAGCTCTTCTCTTCGTCATCTTCGCTGGTATATTCATCGCAAGTTGTTTGTTCTTGGCCAGTATTCAAAATCACTTCTCTGTCATAAGTAGGGTTGCCAAGAACATCTGTTTCAAGGACCGAAATATCCTCTGCATTTTTATAAGAGAAGCAAGCATGATCTGCCTCCAATTTCTCCATTCTTGCTGAAAGTGATCTCGCCAACCACACCAACTCATCCAGGGCATCTTCTTCCTCCTCGCAGCCTTCATCCTCACAACTTTTATTCTTACAGCTTTCATTCGAAATAGTCATACCTTGACCGCAGTCTTTATATTCTTCACAACAATTATGACAAATTAACGTAGAAGAATAAAACTTTTGACAGTGCCTATTGAAAGATGCATGAAATTCTCCCAGGGGGGAGATGCTAGCAGGGGGTAAGGAGTGATACCATTCACGAGCATCTCCTGATAATGAGAACATGCACATCTTTAATAATACATCCTCATGATGTACCTCCCATTGATGCATGAGTTCATGAAACTCACGGAGATGCTCTGCAGGGTTGTCCTCTTTACACTCTCTAAATATGGGAAAAAAATCAACCCACTCATTTGGAGTAGGAACAACATTAGGAAAACCAGGAACATAGGAGAAATTAAAGGGAGCAAACCTCCGAGCCAAAATATTTTCCATTTCAAAACAATGGAGTCGCCACTGGATTCTTTAATCATGGAGTCGCCAGGTGAATGATATGTAGTCTGAATGTGTCCGGTCTTTGTTCACCATCAAAGGCTAGATATGAACGTTATCGCTCTCCCAGGGAGCTTTCAAGCTGAGAAAATAGCTGCTAAAAGCCTTCTCAAAAAAATTTCTCTTGGTCAACTCGGGTGTGCTAGAGGCAGCCACAACCGAGAAAGTGGAGTTGACACAGTGGAGTCGCCAGGTGAAAGCACAATCTTCAATGGTTCTGATATCTGATGCACCTTCAGAATCAAAAGCTTCTTTGTCATTCTATCCCAAGGAAATGTCTTCAATTCATTCCCCGACGACGACGCCAAGAATGTTAGCACTAATAGTCACCTCCAGATTGCATTGTAGGTAAGCCTAGTACCCATCAGTTTGTATGTCACAATGAATAATTTAAAGAGGTCAAATGGGTGTAGACTCAAGAAAATATCGTTTTAACTCATCAATGCTGGACCAACATGCACAAGCAGTTGAGGTCTTTATCCAACTTCAGTCAGTAAGTTGTAGTAAATTAAGTAGCAGGAAGAACTGGTGAGGAGAATGTAGAGGTCTACTATGGACATCCGGTCTTCCAGCAGCCTAAGGAAGAAAAACTCAGAAAACAAGATCCTCTTGGATTCGAAGTTTCAGGAAACTGAAGAGTGTTAAAACATAATTGCGATCAAACATACATCACAACACAACTATAACAATCCATGTGAATCCTTCAATCATGGACACTTCTGTATCAGAGGCAAATAAAATGGAAATAGAAGCTGACTTTCATTAAACAAGAAATCTTAAATCAAGTTACATAACCAGAGAACCAGAGCTTCATTAAAACATTACAATACAGAAGCTTAGCTCAACCATCGACCTTAACAAAATATCAAAATGACTCCTATATACTCAGAGCACAACCACAAAGACATGCTCGAGTCTTTTCATTCAAGGCATTATGTGTGCATTCTCTCTTGCAGACTGTGCGTGTAGTCTTATGTCAGAAGCGAGCTCCTATCTAACGATGTCGTGTTTTAGAAGGGACCTGCAGAAGAGTCGACGTGTTGACAGTCCGACCTGCCTTTCCATTTAAGTGGTGAGATGAGGTTTCACCAACCTTCCCCATTTTCATTAACTGTCTACATTGGGATTGAAACACGGCTTAATGCCCAGGGGGCGGCCACACCCTGCTCTCAGATAAGACTCTATATAAACACGTGATTGTGAAGCCTCTCAAAGGTGGTTTGGGTTCACACCTCTTTTGAGCCCGCAATCCACCACCTTTTGCCACGTATTACTTTTTCCAAACCACGATTTCAATTGTGGGACCGCTCAAGAAAATTATCGTCTGAGCACATCGTGTCCCCGCAATGGACTGTGGTCGTCGATCTTGTGATATTGGGCGAGGATTTATGATCAGCGACTCAAATATTCCCTCTTCAGATCAATGGATCATATCTTCCCTTTTTGAATTGACAACTGAGATCTGCTTCACAATTCGGGCTTTGGACATTTCAAACTTCAAACTTTATTTGCCCCAAGAAAATCTTCCAGAGTTAAGGATTCAACAACACGTGGCCTCCAGAGATCGACGGCTAAGACCGCTTCGCGGATCCGGACTCTGGGAAAATCAAATCTCAAACCTCACTTACCTTCTGTGCTTTTACCTAAAGTTCTAGATCCGGCGACACGTGGCTTTCTAGAATCGGACGGTCGAGATCCTCTTCGGGACTTCGGCCACTTCGAGCACTTCACTGCTTTAGAACTTTTGCTCTGGCGCTATACTTCATGCAATTTTGGACTCCTGAAAGCCCGTGAGCCATTAATCCAATCTTCACAGGGGATCTCCACCGTTGAAAACTGAGCCCGCCTACTTGAAAGATTAAAATTGCCTACTTCTTGCGCCACAAGCCCGAAATGGACTGGTATGAAAGTAGGGCTTTGACGATTCCTGTGTAGACCATGAACTCAGACGACCTGCTGCCTCTTGTTATAGCAATATTTGCCTCACCATTTCTATCTTTCACAGAGGGCCTTTTTCCATTTCCCTATGCAAACTTGTCATCCCTTTTTGATGAATCCATAGCTAAAAATACAGATTTTTCCACATATACACGCCCTATATACTATACAACATGTGTATACGTAGGCTGCTCCACTACAACCCACGTGCATCGTGATTTGTGCTAGAAAATAAAAAAATGAAGTCGGGTTTCCATGTCACGACAGGAGATCTCCGATCCTTGACCTTCCATATACTGGAAACGTTCCAAATTGACCCTTCAGTTGCATTTTGAAGGCTATAAGAGCACAGTTCCGAGCTATGGAAAAGAGGAGAAAGCATTCAACTTTGAGAGCAAAGTTACTCTGGAGAAATCACTTCATATTGAGTCTGCATCCCTTTGTCCCTCAAGTTTGAACAAAGTGTTCAACCCCCAACCCTTCCCCTATTGATTGAGAGAACCTCATTGTCTCTTTTCTATGAGCTTGCCTTTGGTGGAGGATTGAAGTGGTGGAGGCCCGGTTGTAAGGAACTTAGTTTCTTGGTTTCGAACCATGCCGACACGGAAGTCTGTAATGTTATCACTTCTGCTGATCAATATTCATTAATAAAAATACTCCTTTCCCGTCCTATTGGTATCATGAAAATATATGATTATTATCCATGGACATATTTGTGATGTTTATTAATGGATTATGTTAACTGATGTGCTAACCCCTTTTGTATTATCACTATATACTTTCTCTGCTTGTTTGTTGAGAACTTGTTGCAGGTACAAAGCTTTGGGTCAAAGTGCTCAACGGTGGAACATCATCTAACGTTGGATCGAGGTAGGCCTCTTTCTTATCTTGCGTATTAGTTTATATAACATATGTTGGAATTGAGTTGATTTCTGTAGTCATACCTGTCTGTTGTGGTTTACCCTGGCCATAGAGAGTTTTTCCCTCGTATCAGAATTGGCGACTCCACTGGGGAGAGATCTTCCTTCTAAGGGTTGAAGAAATTTTTCTTCTTGCATTTCTCTTTTTCCTTTGTGTTTCTTGTCGTATCACTGCTTGACAAATTCTGTTCACTCTGGGTCTGAGTTTTTAGCCTTTTTCCCTTGATTGGCCTTATTTTAAAGCCTGTACGCGCCTTTTGCCTTGACAATCGCGTATACACGTGTGTTGTGTCACTGCAATCTACATATATACGCACTGTTCTCCTGAACAGTTGCGTATACCACTTTTCATTGCTTGTTTTCTTGGTTTAGTGACTGTTGGGTGGGATTTAATGATTGTTGAGCCTTCTTAGGTCTCTGTAGTGCTTGTTGAGATTCTTTGGGTCAACAGGAAACCTGTTTGGAGTTGAATTTTTGGGCGTAGTCTTTCTCTTTGTTTTTCACTTTTGTGATTTGTCCTTGTACTCCGGGCTGTTTGCTTGGCTGCTTGGTATTCTGCTTGAGTTATTTCTTTTATACACAGTAGAATTTTATATATCAGGTTGCTTATCAGTCCATGCATTTTCTTTTTTAGTATATTGAAAATACAAAAAAATAGGCATTTTACATTACTTGGCATTTTTGTCTTTTGAGTCTTTATCGTTAGCTTAGTGCATTTAGTGAAAGATTGCATTTTACTTCTGAATTGCAGAGTTGAAATTGAAAATTGCATTGTTTTTATATGCATATCATTCATTGAAAAAGTTAAAGATAGACTTTGCATTATATTCATATTTATTTTCTTGCAGAGTCATAATATCATGAGTTTCACTTCCATACCTTTTTGAGTAATCACAGCCAATAAAATTTACGCTTTAAATTAAAATTGATTAGTCACGATATTTTTAAGGTGCACAAACTAGTCTAGGATTTAGTGCCTTGGAATAGGATTTTGTGAGTAAACTTCTCCAAGGCAATTAAGTCAACATATGTGTCTAAGACAGGGAGTTGGGAAGTCCATTGTATAATTGGTAATATCAGGAGGCTCTGCTCACACCGGAGTTAATCACGAGGTCGCGCGAATTTAGTTGAAGGGATAACCCGTGGATACTCGCCTAACGTCAGAGATATTTCTGTGGATTTATTTGTATTTGGGGAACTTGCTAGTATCCATACCTCCGTGAGAGGCGGTACTTTCAAGGTTTTGGACTTTGCTACCCTGCCCATATGGTGATCTGGACTAACAACTGCTCGCTTGTGCATCGGTTATACAATGGTTTATTAGTTGCTTGACTTAGGTATCTCATAGGTTACTTGCAGGGGTTATTTTTCTTGTACCCTAGGTCAGATAGGGGTCGGACAACACACAACCTTTATGGAGGATTACCTCTCCGGGGGGATGTCACCGACTGGTTGTTAAGCCCACGAGGGCCCCTATAACTGATTATGTTACCTCCAAACTTTAGCGGGGAGTCTCAAGTCCCTCTTAGATGAGGCATACCTTCTTTAGCAAGGGAGGCCACTCAACCACTTTAGCCCATTTGCATGCATATTGGCCGTTTGAATTTTTGGTATGCTCTTTGACTACTAGTTGGCCTTAGGATATTCTTTTTATTTTTTAGAGTCATAAGTCGTCGTGGAGTCGGACCAGCTTCTTCGCCGGTCCCGTCGGTTGTTATAGTTACCACTGGTTTTCGAGTTCTTTCCTTCTAAAAGGCGTAGAGTTTTTAGGCGTGGTACACACACATCCACCTTTCAGACTTGTGGTTCCACAAGGATGGGTACTGAGTCTAGTCTTCAGAACACTGGGAGTTCTTTGACTCCCATACCCACTATAGTTAATGACACCCCTTTGACTCCTGCAACCTCTACAGTTGTAGTGTCGGAGGCTTATACTGGTATTATGGCTTGGCCTGTAGTTAATGCTTCATCTCTTGCCTCAAACCCTTTTGGTGGTTTTGGTCATTCGCCGAGTTACAATGTTCAGTCGATCCCTATGGCTTCTAGTCCATTTTCTTATGGTATGCCTAACTTCACTTCGCAGTTTTCGACTACCATCCTAGCTGCTATCCCTAACATTAGCCTTGGACTTGGGGGCACTACACCTCCTTACACTCCTTTTCCGTTTGGTGGCTCTCATATCCCCCAAACGAATCCTAATGTAGGAAGTGTCCTTGTTCTTAACCCTGGGTCAAACAAAAAAATACGGGTGGGAAGGGAGTACTATATTATATTTGGTAGTAGTCATGTTGCCTTTGAATATAGCACAAAGTTATTGAGTCCTTGCGTCATCATAATTTTGGGTTAAGCATGACCTTAGGAAGCCGATCCCGTTACAGAGCTTTCTCTACCGACTGGTTACTCTTCCAGTCCCCATAGAGAACATTATCGATGCCTCCTGCATTTGATAGTTATATCATTGGGTCTATGTTGACAGAGTCTAGCAAATGTCTCATGCTCTTGTTCAAAGGAAGTCTATCAACCTGTGTTGGCCACTCCTCAGAAATCATGACTTTGCATGTTGGCCATACCCTCAGTTTGTCTCAGAATCACATGATACTATGGTCTTATCTGCACCCTGGCCCTACTTTCATCATTGGTAGGTCACCTTGAACCCAACAATCAACATTTCATCATTGGTCGTTGACTAGGTGGTTTCCCTTGTGTTCGACGGCAAGACATCTATTCACACTTTGGGATTCATGCAGTGTCTTGGATGCCATTAGCCTTATTGGTGGTTTCCTTGCCTTTGTCAGTAGTTTTCGTCATTGGTTGCTATTTAGAGGGCCTTTTTCGTGTATCTCTTGCATTTGGCACTCACGAAAGACGCACATGGTCGTTGGTTCGTGAACATGTTCTTCGTCTGATCTCCACCAAATTATGAAGCTCCCGATTTGTTTCTCGTGCTGACTGATGAGAGATGCATTAATGCTCTCCTTTCAACGGGTCTCTTTCCATCGAATTAAGCTCATTTATTCTGGATACGAGACCTATAGTTTTATGAGTACCTTGAGGCTTGCAGTCATTAGTGGCAGGCTCTCTCGCCATTGACAGATGGGAATACATCAATGTCTCCTGATCAATGGATTCCTCAAGTGTTCGACACTGAATCCTTTATTCACACTTATAGGAATGTGCTCAGTGCCTTGATACCTACTTTTATTACTGGTAGGATGTCTCGTGTTTGTTAACGGTATACCTCAATGATTGGTAATCAAACGATGTCTCATTGTGTTCGACCTCAACTCCTTTATTCACATGATGTAGACTTGCACCCTTGGCAGATAGTGTAGAAGACTTGAAGACATCACTGTGTGGCCGCAGCTTTCCTGAGTTGTTGCTTCCTTTTCATTGGACCAATACCTATATGACTTCAGTGATCATGGGAGATCAAATTGTACTCCATGGTATATAGATATCTTCAGAATGGTTTTGAGACTGGTTATACTAGGCCTTGTTCGTGACTATGACAACTTTTGGCATGTAACCACATTTGTATTTGCCTATTCATGGCCATAGACACTTATTTGGTATATTTTCCACATCGATCTGCATTGTATTCTTGGCAGCCATGTATGCAAAGTCAGTATAGAATGTAATGAGCAATTGAGTTCGTTCAGCTAGTTCTCTACCACTCCACTCCTGGGTTATTTATAATGTATTTAGGCCATTGCAGATACTCCTCTGATCTCACACATTAGGGGGCATCTATTATAGCAAGATTTTCCTCACCATTGCTATCTTGCACAGAGGGCCTTTTTCCATTTCCCAATGCAGACTTGTAATCCCTTTTTGATGAATCAAAAGATAAAAATACATATTTTTCCACATATATGCGCCCTATCTACTATAAAGCATGTGTATACGTAGGCTGCTCCACTACAACCCATGTACATTGGGATTTGTGCCAGAAAATACAAAAATGAAGTTGGGTTTCCATGTCATGACATGAGATCTCTGATCCTTGGCCTTCCATATACTGGAAATGTTTTGACTCAGTCCTTCAGTTGCATTTTGAAGGCTATAAGAGCACAATTCCGAGCTATGGAAAGGAGGAGAAAGCATTCAACTTTGAGAGCAAAGTTACTATGGAGAAATCGCTTCATATTGAGTCTGCATCCCTTTGTCCCTCAAGTCTGAATACAGTGTTCAGCCGCCAAGTTCTTCCCCTATTGATTGAGAGAACCTCATTGTCTCTTTTCTATGAGCTTGCCTTTGGTGGACGATTGAAGTGGTGGAGGCCTAGTTGGAAGGAACTTAGTTTCTTGGTTTTGAACCGTGCCGACACAAAAGTCTGTAATGTTATCACTTCTGCTAATCATTCATTAATAGAAACACTCCTTTCCCGTCCTATTGGTATCGTGCAAATATATGATTATTATCCATGGGCATATTTGTAATGTTTATTAATGGATTATGCTATCTGATGTGCTAACCCCTTTTGTATTATCACTAAATACTTGCTCTACTTGTTTGTTGAGAACTTGTTGCAACTACAAAGCTTTGGGTCAAAGTGCTCAATGGCGGAACATCATCGAATGTTGGATCGAGGTAGACCTCTTTCTTATCTTGCGCATTAGTTTATATAGCATATGTTGGAATTGAGTTGATTTCTGCAGTCATACCTGTCTGTTGTGGTTTACCCTAGCCATAAAGAGTTTTTCCCTTGTAACACCTCTTGACAACTATATGTGATAAGAGTACCTACATTTGTCTCAAACCCTAGGAAGAATAATTGTAACCTAGATTCTACGGACCCTACAAGATTTTGAGGCGCATATGAGAGATGGCATATGAGCTAGAGCTTCTAGAGGGATGCAAAATAAATAATGTTTTCCATGTTTCATGTCTCAAAAAGGAATTGGGACAACATATTTCTACCTCTACTGAGTTACCACCACTAGATGAAGAGGGGCACTTGATTTTGGTTCTTGAGGAGATTTTGGAGATCATGGAGCGGAAGCTAAGGAACTGAACTGTCAGGTAGTACGTTGTCAAATGGAAGGATTTTCCTATCGAGGACGCTACATAGGAATGAGAGCATATACTCTAGCATCCAGGATTAAAATTTATTGAGGGCAAGCAATCTCAGGCAGGGAGGACTGTAATGTCCCCATCTGCCTAATCTCTCTAAGAGAGAATTATGCTAGCCTAATTGAGTTCCTGTGGGCTAGGGAGAAAGATAATCAAGGGAACATGAAGAAAGGAAAAAAAATCAAGTGGGGTTATTATCCCACATTCATAAGAGAAGGAAAGAAAAGCTCAAGTTATAAGTATAAAAAAAAGGGGATAGGAGGAGTCTATCATCAATTCTAGCATTTGCTCATTTGAGAAAAAGATTTTGGAGAGCTCTTGGAGAAGAGTCTAGGGTTTGGGAAAACCCTTCATTGCTTACTGGTTTTGGTGTTGCAACGATACACCCTAGCTGGTTGGGGGTTGGAATCACTCAGATTTCAACAATGATTTGCACTACTAAGTAAGTCTCATTCTTAAATTCGATTTCTGGGTTCTTTTTGGTTGAGTTTGCAGTTGTAGGTGCCATCTCTAGTGTGATGGGTGCTTTCCCATTTCTTGGGTGACTTTATTGAGTAGGAGCTGAGTCTTTTGAAGTGGGGAATCAAACTCCTCATTTTTTATCTCTAGATTCTTCCAAAGTGGGTGCCATTCCTCTGGACTGGGCATATCTCTGGGCACAAAACAAAAATAAACCCCTGTAGCTTAAAGGTTGATTTACATCTCAGATCTAGGCGCATTTTATGTGGTAGAAGGGCGACTCTCTAAGTGGGAAGAATGAATTTTTTTCCTGGCATCATTACCTTCAGTTGTGTGACAAGTTCCCATTGTATTCTCGTTGGTTTGGATTGATATCCCTCTCCTCAAATCGAATTTTTTTTGTAGAAGCAACATTTCTCTGTGGGAGGACTTTAGACAACAACAAGGGGATTAGTTGGGTCGATTCCAACAACTTTATTCTTGTAGCAAGGAACAACCCATTTACAGACTATAATCAAGTCAAATCCTTGAGTTATTATTAGTTCTAATACTATTTTGCATGCTTTAAATAAAGAGGATATCTCTGTTGAATTTAATATATCAGCTTCCATTATTGAGGTTTACTGTAGTTATTAGATATATTGTTGTTGTAATGTGGGGTCTTTTTTTATATGTAAACTCTGTGGAGAATGAATGATAACACCACATGAAACCAAATAAGGGTCACACAACAAACTAAAAATATTTTGACAGTCACCAGGAAGCTACAACCTAAGTGTTTGACGAAAGTCTTCACTCAGGAAACATAAAAGTAAATATTACAGTAGTAAGAAATTGTGACAACATTGTTTAGGAATATTACAGAAAAATAAAAGATTAAAATATTTATGGGACAAATGAAGTGCCTAGAGAAGATAATTTTAACCCTTGCTTATGAGTGTGGCTAAAGCCCACTAACAAAAAGGATATATGATCAACAAACTTTATACAACATAGATACATGGAACAATATTGAGATATTCATATCAATCTTTCATTGTGTGTGAAGATCCTACACAACAATAATTTCCTTAGTGATGATAAAACACAACTTGAAAACCAAAATTAATGGGTTTATCCACGCTACAACCACAAACAAAGGGGGGTGTCGGGTACTACTAATACGAGAGTTTTTCCAAATTCCAAAGAAAAATAAGAGATTGGAATATTTATGGGACAAATGAAATACTTGGAGAAGAGAATTTCAACCCATGTTTCTAGGTGTGGCTAATGTCTATTGATAAAATTGATATATGGTCAACAAACTCTACACAACATAGATATATTGTAGAAATGGMGCACTTGGAAAAGACAATTTTAACCCAAACTTGTGCACATAGATAAAGCCTAACTAAAAAGGATATATGRTCMACACACTCTATACAACATAGATGYGTTGTGAAGAAATGTTCACTAWATTGGGGTTGGAATAAACTTTGCACAAATGACATTGGTGGACTCCTTCCCCTAGTTATGGAAATGATGYAATGCCACAAACCTACAAAAGTAATTGTTTGGCACACAACAATTGTATTTGAAGGAGCATATTCAACTTGAAAGAAGATCATATTCAACTTCAAATTGAGCCTTTACAATCGTAGTTTGGCATTGGATTCTCCAACTACACATTATATTCCAACACATAGCAATTRATTTATTTAATCAAAATCCTTTTGAATTCATTGTAAGGGMTTTATCACTAGCAACTTAACAAACCCTTTTGGATTTGTAATAATGAAGGACTTTGTCACTCACAACTTAATATAGTAGGAAAGTTAATTTATATATGTTCTGAGAATTGTAAGATAATGTTCTAATTGTAAGAAAGTTAATTTATATCGGTTCCAATTGGGTCCTAGAGCAAGGCATAAAACTACTTTTGATTGGCTAAGAACTTGTTTTACTCGGACCTAAGGAAGCAGGTTAATGTCCCAAGACCTAGAGGCATCTAGTAGGAGTGAAAGTCAGCCCCCTTAAGAACCAATAACAGGTCATTTCAAGTGGAGTGGTTTTCCTTGAATAACGGTGATGAGTCAATCTACATTTGCGGTTAACAACTAGTCATGGTTGTCCTCACTATGGGTTGACCACTGAATTATGAAATATTTTTCCACCATTGGATAAAAAATAAAGATAAGGTGTTTCTTATTTTAACAAATTCACTTTTCAATAGCTAAAAAGTCACACGATAAAAGTATATGATTAGATAGAAAAATCACATGGTAAAGTTAAGTATGATCAACACCTTGTAGATCATAAATTTCATGTAATATAAAATTT
>JASDQU010203361.1:0-18799 GCA_032191745.1 Picea mariana
GTGATATTCTTTCTTATACTTCATAGGACTATGTAAGGTCTACCATCGCAACAATGCACAGACTCAGTACAAGAAACTCCATGGGAATTATTTCTTTCTGATCATATTCTAATCTAAAGGGTGTTTTTCCTGTCAACTTCTTGCATTTAGTTTTATAAGCCCAAAGAAATATAGTGATTCTTAAATCCCATTCATCTCTTTGTATGTTGCACACCTTGGTCAATGCATTCTCTAGTATCTTAATGAATTCCTCCACAATTCCATTATCTTGTGAGTGATATGGATTTCTCTTCCGATGCTGAATCTGGAATTATTTTGTTAATGTTGCAATTGTATTGTTTAAAAAGTGAGACCCCCGATTGCTCATAAGTAATTTAGGATAGCCAAACCTTGTAGCTATGTTCTAAAACAAGAACCACATAGTTTTCTCTATGTTGCAAGATATGACTGGTTCTACCTCTTCCCATATTATCAAGTAGGTTTTCGCAGTAATTATGTACCTGGTTCATATTCTCCTAGTTGGTGGATTAATCGGTACGACAAAATACACTACCCATTTATCAAACACATGTAAGGTGACTTGCATATTCAAAGGAATATCATCACTTCACTCCAAAAAAATAAACTACCCATTTTTCAAGTACATGTAAGGTGACTTGTGTATTCAAAGGAATCTCATCCCTTCAGTACGACAAAATACACTACCCATTTGTCAAACACATGTAAGGTGACTTACAAATTCAAAGGAATCAAAGGAAATATTCTTTAAAATCATTGATCTTGATCAAAATTAGACCATATGGTTGTGATAAGTCATCATGTTCATTGTTGGACACTCTGTCACCCCTGTACAACAAGTCTACTATGCAACAATAACCTACAACAAAAACATAATGGATTGCGTAGTAGACTGGGAAAATAGGCATTAACAATGACATCATATCTCACTAATAAAAAACTATTTTTCTAAATTGAGAGAGGTTTTTGTCTTTAATCTTGTTATAAAGAAACAAATCTCTCAGTTTCTTGAAATTAATCATCAGCTAGCCGGAATACATGTCACAAAAACATGTCTCGGACAGGAAATCATGAAAAATGAAACATAGGGCTCAAATATTCCTTTGAATATACCAAAATATTAAACTTTTTTCAAATATGAGAGAGGTTTTTACTATTTAGTTTGTCCCAAACAAAAACCTCTCGAGGATTTTCAAAATTCATCTCCAGTTGTTCCAAAATTGATCTTGAAGTTGATCACTAAACAAATCATTTGCACAGCGCAACATGTAGCCTGTGCACAGGAAAATCCTCTGCATGAAATCATCCTCTGGGTGAAACCATCCTCTGCGCGACAAAATCCTTTGTGAGACAAAATCTTGTGCACGAAGAAATCCACTATGCGATGGAATTCTCTGTGTGACAACATCCTATGTGCGACAAAATCCACTGCGCAACAGAATCCTTTGCACGATGAAGTTCTTTGCGTAGCCCATAGCAGATTTTATAGCGCGCAGTTGCAAATGGAAATGGAAATAATAAATGATAAGATTCCTTTTGAAAATGACCCTTGGAGATGTTAGATGATGCCAGTTATAAAAACAATATGGGTGCTAACATGCATGACTTTGCAAATTGTTGACAAACCTCTAACCTTAGCTATGAAAATCATGGTGCTAATAGATGGCTCCAACGGGGATGCTATCCTCTTTGTGAGGTAGCAAAGAATAGTAGACCAAGAACCTATCCATTGGGTTGCTCCCAAACTCAACTTTCCAACTGTAACTTGTAACCTACATCCACTGAAAACCCAAAGTTGTATATGCTCCAAACTGAAATATGAAACTAAGCTGAAAAATGAAAACTGCAGATTGCTAAAAGAAATGCTCATAGTACTAAGCTTGTTCTCACTTCTACCTACCCTAACTACTAAAAAATATTCAAATCAAGTGAAATCAAAATGCCAATGCAACTATGCAAGCACTTTATCCACTTTTTTCTTTTTTTGCACATGCTTGCTCCAAATCTTGTTTACTGATAAGTCATTCAAAAATTTATCTATAAATTCAAATCTCAAAAAATTAAAAACATTGGGACTGTTTGCCGCCACCAAAAAAACTGCAAATGGATCCTGCAAAACATACATAAAACAAAAATCATGTTTCACCCCTTCCACTGCATCCTTGTTTTCATGTAATTCAACCTATTGATTACCACAAAAGGATGAAAAATATGTTGAGACTGTTGAAAATAACAATCTTCTGAATCAATAGAAAATGTTGGATGAAATGAAACCCCTATTGTCAAGCAATCCATATCTAACACTGATGTTGATTGAACACCATATTTATTTCCAAGATGGTATTTGATCACAGGATGCAAATCTAAACTGAAATAACCTTCCATGTAATCAACAACAGGGTCATTAAAAGTATGAGAAGGTTGTTGGTCCTCTTCACTGATAACAATTTTCTCATGTAAAATAATGTCATTGTGAATGCAATTAGACTTCACTACTTCCTTTGTTATCTCATGATTTACTTTCAACAATTGAAAGGAAGAAAAACATAATGGAAGGCAGATTTCATTTGCAAGTCCACTGATTTCTTCATATTCAACATCATGCCTAGTGGATTTTTGATTTGAAACATTATAAACATTTTGCTTCAGCAATTTGAAAGAAGCAAAACACAATGGCAAGGTTCTTTCATCTAATTCAAAACCTTCTTCATTTTGTTCACTGCTGTCATATGCACATTTTTCAATTTCTTTAGATTGTTGAACGTACTCATTTTCAGATTTATCTTCGACCAATGGCTTCAATTTTGAACTAAAAAGACCTTTTACATAACAAGTAACAGGGTCATCAAACACATGAGAATATTGTTGCAATTCTTGTTAATTTGTTCTAGTGAATCAATGTGATTTGGCATCAACACACATTCCTTTGCTTCAATGATGATCTTAGAATTTTCTTTCAACAATTTAAATCAAGAAAAGAATAAAGGTAAATAATTTTCTTTAGTTGATTCAATACTTTATTCTTTGTAACTACGATATGTAGGCTGATTGCTCTCATTACACTGTTGAAAAGTAACATTTTATGATAGAGAACATGCAATTGGTTGTTCTAGGAAGTCAGCACCATAATCATCATCATATTCATCATATATAGGCAAATCAGAAATATATGCAATTTCATCTAACAAGAAAAAGCTTGGGACATCAACCTGCTCTTCAACAAGCTGATTTGCAAATTCATTTTCTTGACTGTCTACAAATGAATACATAAAACAATCAGCCCTGTGCTTATGATGAGACGGATCAAAAGATAAATTAGCACCTTCTTTTTCAATAAGTGGAATATAATCCTTTGCAAAATCATCAACATTTAAAGCTTCAAGAGGACATATGATATTATTAACCCTCTTCTCAAGGTTCAAATCAACTGTTTTTTGTTCATATTCACTGTCATGTTCTTTAGCATCCAACTCTTCATTTCGAATTTGTTTACATGATTGAATATTGTGTTGAATCTCGTGAGTATCATTAAACATTTTTTGTAAGGACTTAGATCTTCCTTCCATCAGAAGGAAAGACAAATCTGGATGAAAGGTTGTTGCATAATGGAGCATGGCAATAGCTTCAGTGGGTTAAATTTCATTAGGGAGTTTATAATAAAAACTAGCAAACATCCTATTGAAATTTGTTAGGGTCCTAACCCGCACATAGGTAGAACAATATATTCAGATGTAATAAAGGTCAATGTTAATAAGGCCTTTCAATAAAATAGAATAATTTGAATGTAAGAAGACCTAATAGAAGATTCCGCTTCTAGAAGGATCTTCCTCTAGATGCTTCTTTTGATAGACATATTTAGTGTAAATAGGAGTGGAGGGTATGACAACCCTAGCTTGGATATTATTGTAATAGAGCTCTACTCAATTGGAGGTTTCCCCCTCGAAGAGGGCCGTGAACATTGCTTTCAGAATCAAAGTGTTATTTCTATTGTTATTCTTATATCATTTCAGTGCTATTGTGGTGATTGTTATGGTTATATTGTTGTTATTCTTCCATTTCTAGCATTTTATTTATGTTTTGCATACTTTGTATATCTGGTATATTACAAGTGGTATCAAAGCACTTTCCTCGGCAGAAAGTGTGGGTTAAATATTTTTTTAGGGTAGAGACGTATTTCAGCATCTTTAAGACACAGAGATCTATCGTTACGTGCATAAACGTGTGGTTGAGGGATTCATACATGCAAGAAATACAAGTGGTACTTAAGCGCACATCTATTGGCCACCCTTGTAAACCCTGTTGGTACCTATGTATGGATCGTCCTAGATTACCTCAAGCCCTCTTTAAATAAATCGATCGGTCGCATGACTACTATAGTGCCACCGAGAACAACACTCTGGAGGATACTCTCTAGTACCTGGGTAGTCGGGTAGTATGGATAAGGGTACACTCTATCCTCCTTAGTTAGTTCCCTGAGATATTGGGTTGAGTACTAATGTTGGACCCTGCACATATATCAAAGAGATATAGCACAGGACAAAACCCTTGTCTGTAGAACCCTTGAATACCTAACCCTTGGGGACAGAAACATAAACAAATTAAAACAGACAAGATCTCTTGCAGCACAACTGTGTTCGGGTTGCCAAATAACTACACATTTCTTCCTTTTTAAGCATTTGGGCATTTCATTACTACAATATTCTTCATAGCAGAGTATAACTCCGTGGGTGTAAAAAAAANAGCCCATACCCATAGCCAAGACCTAGAATCTTGCTTCAATACCTTGCAATCTAATTTCACCGAGACCCAAAAAGAAGTGAAACAACTCAGTGCCAATGTTGTCACCCTCAATACATCCATGCAGTCCTCAATGGAGGAGATCAAACAAGACCTGACTACCCAGCTTGAATCTTTCATTTCGATGCTCTGCACCAAGATGCATATCCCTACAGATAACCCTTTACCTGACCCACCTTTAGATACTAAAGCTGAACATTCCTCTAACTTTCAGCACCATCACTTTCAACGTGACCTACGCCTTTCACAGGTGGATGTGACCGAATTTGATGGCTCAGATCCACTGGTTGGGTAACCCAAATGGAACATTGTTTCTCTTTATACGACATTATAGATGACTTGACCAAACTCAGGTATGGTGTTCTCCATCTAGATCATGAACGTTAGCAATAGTGGAAATAGAGAAAAACTTCATGTCAAGGGTATATTTCTTGAACACAATTTGTGGCAGAGCTTTATGAACACTTTGAAACTGACACCAACCATTTGGGTCATTTGACAAAGTTGAAACAATCAAGAACAATGGAAGACTTTATAGCTTCTTTTGAGTGTCTGGCTTTTTGGACAGAGGGCATGTCTGATGCCTTTTTCTGAGAATGTTTTATCAATGACCTCAAGGATGAGATTTGGGCCCATGTCCTCATGGCTTGACCTCAGAGTTGGGTGGAGGATACTAAAAGAGCTAAAGAAGAACAACAGGTTGTATATTCTCAAAACTGGAAACCCTCCTTTATCCCTCGCACTAAACTAGTAAAACCCACTACTCCCTCCGCTCCACTAAAGATCCAAAAATTGACTAGGGATGGAATGACTAAATTCCAACTCAAAGGCCTTTGTTATAATTGTGATGACAAATATTTCCTGGGCCAAAAGTGTAAGGAATAAAATATTTTTATGGCCATCTCAGAGGATATTTCGAAATCCCCTTGTGTCTAAGTCACCTGAAACCACTGACATAACCCCTCCCTCAGATCCTCCCAAAGTAGAACCGGTCATTTCCCTAAATGATCTCACTATATTCTCTGCTCCCCAAACCCTTAATCTCATCGGTTACATCAAGAATAGGAAGGTCATCATCCTGGTTGATAGTGGAAGCACCCATAATTTTATTCATCGCTGCATTTCTCAAGAAACTCATTGCTACATCCATGCTGTTAATAATTTCCAAATCATGATTGCCAATGGTGGTTCCGTGAAATGTGGAGGGTTTTGTGAAAATGTGTGTCTCCAAATTGGTGACTACCACCTCAAATCTCATATGTTTTCTATCGACATGGGCGGTTGTGACATTGTGTTGGGTGTAGGCTGGCTAAGGAATTTGGGTCCCATTCTCATGGACTTTAAGGAATTGACTATGCAATTTGACTAAGAGGGCCAACAATATAAGTTCCAAGGCATCCCTGTCAGTTCACCTGTGATCATTAGTTCCCATCGCATGCAGAAGTTGCTCAAAAAAGGTCATTCTTGTGTTATTTCCCAACTCCATGCAATACAAGCAACAGAGACACCCTTGGTGCCACAAGACCTCCAATCCATCTTTTCTAAACATCACGTGGTATTTTCCACTCCTTAGGGACACCCTCCTTCCTGTGGTGTTCATGATCATTCCATTCCCCTTATACCAGGAAGCCTTCCTCCCAATATTCGTCGGTATCATCACCCCTTTTCCCAAAAAAATTAAATTGAGAAAATGGTCCAGGAACTCCTTAATGCAAGCATTATCCGCTCTAGTACGAGCCCCTATTATTTTCCTGTGGTCATGGTCTTGAAGAAAGAAGTTTCTTGGAGAATGTGTCCTGACTTCTGTGTCCTCAACAAACTTACCATTAAAGACAAATTTCCCATCCCTGTCAATGATTACCTCTTGGATGAATTGAGTGGCACCCAGTTCTTTACTAAACTTAATCTTTGTTCTAGCTATCACCAGATACATATGAAAGAGGAATACATTCCCAAGACTACATTTAGAACTCATGAGGGCCACTATGAGTTTTTGGTCATGCCCTTTGGCTTGTGTAATGCCCCCTCCACCTTCCAAAGCCTCATGAATCATGTCTTCCATCCTTTTCTCTATCATTTTGTCTTAGTTTTCTTTGATGATATCCTCATTTATAGCAAAACTTGGACAGACCATCTTGCGGATGTGGATCTAGTTCTCCATCTACTCTCTCAAAACCAACTTTTCCTAAAACAATCTAAATGTGATTTTGGCACCTCAGAAGTCGAGTACTTGGATCATCTGGTTGGCAAGGACGGCATCAGGGTGGATCCTGAAAAGATTGAATCTATGCAAGACTAGCCTCACCCAAAGACTCTCAAAATATTTCATGGATTTATGGGCTTAATAGGTTATTATCGCAAGTTTGTTAAGAATTATGGAAATATTGTAGCACCTCTCATGACACTCTTAAAAAAGAACTCTTTCACTTGGACTCCAGCCGCAGCTCAATCTTTTCAAACCTTGAAGATGGCCATGTGCACCACTCCAGTCCTAGCCCTTCCTGATTTCAAAAATACCTTTGTCTTGGAATTTGATGCTTCAGGGAAGGAATTGGTGTTGTCCTTATGCAAGAGGATCGGCCTTTGGCCTTTACCAGCAAGTAACTGTCTGAAACAAATCGAGGAAAATCAATCTATGAAAAGGAAATGTTGGCTATTATGCATTTCGTTGATCTATGGTACCCTTATCTATTGGGGCGATGCTTCCAAATTAAGATAGACCATCAAAGCCTCAAGTATTTTATGGAACAACGCATTTCTTCCCCGGAGGAACAAAAATGGTGACCAAGCTCTTTGGATATGATTATGAGATCATTTACAAAAAAGGAAAAGACAATGTGGTTGCAGATGCACTTTCCTGAAAGTATGAAGATGACGGATCCCTTTTTTTCTCTTTCCTTCATTGTACCAGATTGGCTCCAAGCCATCCACCAGGAATGGATACATGATACCAAAAGTTCACAGTTGATCCAACAATTTCAATCCAATGCTCCAACTTCCCTAGGGTACTCTTGGCTCCATGATGAGCTTCGATACAAAGTTCGTTTGTATTTAAGAAAACAATCCAAACTTAAATCCACGGTACTTTCTGAGCTTCATGCTACACCCATAGTTGGGAACTATGGTTTTACCAAAACCTATGACAGGGTCAAACACTCCTTTTTCTGGGATGGCATGAAACAAGACATTCGTAATTTTGTAGCTGAATGTGATGTCTTTCAATGCAACAAGGGAGAAACATTCAAATCTCCGGCACACTACAACCACTTCCGATTCCACCTGCTATTTGGAGGTATATCTCTATGGATTTTATTACAGGCTTACCCAAATCAAGAAATAAATCAGTCATCATGGTGGTTGTTGATCACATTTCTAAGTATGCTCATTTATGTTCTCTTCAACACCCATTGACAACATCCACGGTGGCTCAAATTTTCATGGATCAGGTCTTCAAGCTTCATGGCATGACGTATTCTATTGTTTTTTATCGTGACCCAAATTTCACCAGCCATTTTTGGCAAGAACTGTTCAAGCTACAAGGCACCCAATTGCATCTCAGCACAACTTATCATCCCCAGACTGATGGTCAAACAAAAGTTGTCAATAAGTGTTTGGAAACATATTTGAGGTGTTTTGCCTCGGAAAAGAAAAATCAGTGGGCTCAATGGTTACCCCTAGCTGACTAGTTGTACAACACTTCATACCACACAACTACACGCATGACTCCTTTTGAGGTGGTATATGGACAAAATCCACCTTCATTTATCTCATACTTACCTGGTGTCTCAAAGATCCAGGCGGTTAACCAAACGCTTATAGTTCAAGAGGCTATTCTCTATACCCTCAAAGTGAATTTGGTCATGACACAGAATCGCATGAAGCAACAAGAAGATCAAGGGCACTCTAAACGCCAATTTGCAGAAGGGGATCAAGTGTTTCTTCGAATGCAACCTTACAAGAAACATTCCCTCAAGGCCGAGCATTGTTAGAAGCTAGCGCCCAAATTTTATGGTCCTTATACAGTTCTCAAGCATGTGGGACAGGTGGCCTATCAGTTAGCTTTGCCTAGTCATTCTAAGCTACATCCTATTTTTCATGTTTCATGCTTAAAGAAGGTGATTAGAACTTAGTGCCAAATTCAAACCAACCTTCCCAAGTTAGCCGAAGAAGGATCCATTTGGCTACAGCCACAAGCAGTTTTGGACCAGCTTGAGCATCACCTGCATCAAAGAACCATCAAGGAAGTGTTAGTCCAATGGAAAGACACAACTCCAGCAGATGTCACTTCGGAACCAGCTACCATTCTACAACCATTTCCACATCTCAAGCCTTGAGGACAAGGCTATTTTTAAGGGGGAGGACATGTTAGGGTCCTAACCTGCACATAGGTAGAAAAATATATTCGGATGTAATAAAGGTCAATATTAATAAGGCCTTTCAATAAAATAGAATAAGTTGAATGTAAGAAGACCTAATAGAAGCTTCCACTTCTAGAAGGATCTTCCTCTAGATGCTTCTTTTGATAGACATATATAGTATAAACAGGAGTTGAGGGTATGAGAACCCTAGCTTGGATATTATTGTAATAGAGCTCTGCTCAACTGGAGGTTGCCCCCTCGAAGAGGCCCGTGAACATTGCTTTCATAATCAAAGTGTTATTTTTTTTTTATTCTTATATCATTTCAGGGCTATTGTGGTGATTGTTCTGCTTATATTGTTGTTATTCTGCCATTTCTAGCATTTTATTTTTGTTCTGCATACTTTTTATATCTGGTATATTACAAAATTTGACATGGTTTCATCTTTCATTCTTCTCATGGCATAAAACTCTGAAAGTATTAGATCCCATGACTTTCTCTCACCCCAAAATCTACGGAAATCTTCCCTCAATTCATCCCACGAGCTAATTGACTGACATTGCAAATGTCTAAACTGTGCTTTGGCATCTCTTTGTAAGGACTGAGAAAAGGCCCTCATAGACACATTTGATGCTTGATTGGAGTTTCCATGAAAACTTTAGCTCTAGATTATTCTTCCAGTGGAATCACCTTCAACTGATTTTCTAATGTGTGGAGTTGCTAGAGCAGAAATACAGCCAATATGTGCCTAAGTGTTTGCTACTCTCAGACCTCAGAAATCAACCATGTCATTCTTTCCCAGGGAAAATTTTCAATTTCATCTCCGATAACAGTGCCAGAATGTTAGCACTCTGTAATTTCTTTGTGTTGTATCAAATAAATCCTCGAGGTAACTGTTTCAACCAACTTTAGATTGTATTCTGACCTATACAAACAGAGAGGGATCTCTCAAATGTCTAATGACTCATAATAACTCAAATATTTCATCAATAAATGCACAAAGGTCAGATTCTGCAATAGGACAAGTTTATTTTTGTTTTAAAAGGGATGGTATGACAAGCAAGAGAGAAAGTATCATTGGGAAATGGATTCGATTTAAGAAAATGATAGAAACAAACGACTTAGTGAATGAACTTGAGAGGATAAAGAATAAATGAGCAACAGTATTCAGTTAAAAATCATTGTGTGTGGCAAGACAAAAACACATGAAGCAACTTAGAGCACCACTGGGGATGAATTCAGAGTTAACGTAGAGGAAATACGGTTTGTCTAAATGGCACAAATCTAGATAACTGCGTGGTGTATTCTAGATTCGAAATCGTGTTCTGATTTAGACAGAGATTACATATATGAATATAAAGAACACAGGAAAGGAGATACGCAAAAAAAGAATACAATACATCAGACTGTCACCGTTAGAATATTTTCATCAAAGCTTCAAGACTTTTGCATTAAGTTTCAATTGGATCAAAAAAACTACAATCAATAGTCATTGTCTACATTGTTTTGCCAACCAACCCCTTTTACATGAAAATGATCCCCATATATAGAAAACTAATGTCACCCTTCGCTTCTACGGTCGAACTAGTCTCTCCTAGAATCATGGATCCAATTTCTTTGAAAGAGAACAATAACTTCAATGGATTTACTAAAAATAGAAAACATGACTTTGCCAAATCATAATTGTAACCGAAATATTCTTTACAATCATTGATCATGATAAAAATTAGACCATATGGTTGTGATAAGTCATCATGTGCATTTCTGGACACTCTGTCACCCCTGCACAATAAGTCTTCTACGCAACAATAAACTACAACAAAAATGCAGTGGATTGCGCGGCAAACTAGGAAAATAAGCGTTAATGATGACATCATATCTCACTAATAAATAAATAAATAATTTGAAACTGAGCAAGGTTTTTGTATTTAAGATCGTTATAAATAAAAACCTCTCTCTGTTTCTTTAAATTCATCTCCATCTAGCCGGAATATGTGTCGCAAAAACATGTCTCGGACAGGAAATCATGAAAACTGAAACATAGGGCTCAAATATTCCTTTGAATATACCAAAATGTGAAACGTTTTTCAAATATGACAGAGGTTTTTATTACTTGGTTTGTCCTCAAAAAAAACCTCTCGAGGATTTCAAAATTCCTCTCTAGTTGGTCAGAAAGTGATCTTTAAGTTGACCACTAAACCAGTCATTTGCGCAGCATGACCTGTAGTTTGTGCGTAGGAAAATCCTCTGCGCAAAAGCATCCTCTACACGACAAAATCCTTTGCACAATGGAATCCTATGCATGAATAAATCCATTGCGCAATTACATCCTCTGTGTGACAAAATCCTATGCGCGACAACATCCATTGTGCGACGAAATCCACTGCGTGATGACATCCTCTGCGTGACAACATCCTATGCGTACAGCCCACTTCATGAAAAAATCCATTGTGCGATGAAATCAACTATGCGATGACATCCTTTGCGTGACAAAATACTATGTGCAACATCATCCCATGCATGAAATCCCACTGCGCGATCAAATCCACTTCGTGACAAAATCCACTGCGCGATGAAATCCACTGCGCGACGAAATCCATTGCCCGACAAAATCCTTTGCTTGGTGAAGTTCTCTACGCAATGCATAGCAGATTTTGTAGGGTGCAGTTGCAAGTGTAAATGGAAATAATAAATGATAAGATTCCTTTTGAAACTTACCCTTGGATATGTTAGATGATGCCAGGTATAAAAACAATATGGGTGTTAACAGGCATGGCTTTGAAAATTGTTGACAAACCTATAACCTTGTCTATGAAAATCATGGTGCTAACACCTGCAACTTCAACTAGCCGAGAATAGGCCAAAATTGGTTTTGTAATTGCGAAAAAGTTGACAGTCGGCCACAACAGTAAATATGAGAATTAAATCCTTAGGAAAATGTTTGTATCTCTCAAACCATGACTCAATTTGGAAAATAGTTCACGAGGAACTCAATTGAGTCCGTTCTGGACAAAACTTGTGTCTCAAATTTTTGAGATTTGTCCTCATCTGATCAGAAATTCCAACACAAAATTGTCTCTTTTTATTTTCCACGTGATTGACTACGAAATTTTGACCATGAGCTATAGATCATTCATGTCACCTGGGTGTGAATTGAGGATCATGAATCCATGCCATCGAACCTGGGAACAAACCCATGTTGTGGAGGTGTGCTAATATTCTGACCTTGGAAGTTGGAACCATGAGTGTTGCTACTTGAAAAGTCACAACAAACACAAGAATGTTGATACTTAAAATTCATGAGTGCTACTACTTGAGGAATTTTTGCAAACACAAGAATGTTGATAATTGAAATTGTCTCATAAATCGTCATAAGTAAGATCATGCATAATAATCCTTAATCTATTAAAAATAAAGGAAAATGAGCATTACTTAACCACTAAAGCATAAATAAGTATGATATGGTGTTTTGCAAGAAATTGTGGTAAATCGAGTGATAAATGAGTAGTCAGAGGAAGTAAAAGGATTGGAATGGATGTCTGGAAGTGATACTAATTATGAAAAATCCGTGACCCAACACATTCCCCCGAAATTTATCTTCTTACTTAAATAACTTCTCCATTGGAGTTGTAATCTGTGCATAACCTTTAATAAATTTCTTGTAATATCTAGTATGACCCAAATTTGTTCTCAACTGTCTCACTGATTCAGGCGTTGGTAAATTAACAATTATTTCTTTCTTGGCAGGATCAACTAATAAACCCTTCTTGCATACCACATGACCTAACAATATCCCAAACGGTGCGCAAAAAATACATTTCTTCAAATTTAATGAAATATGATATTATCTACATCTATCAAGCATCAACCTTAGAGTTTCTATGTTATTTTTAAATAGGATAAAGACAATCAAATCATCTAATTACACTTCAAGAAAATTATGAATACACTCCTTAAGGTTGTGACAACTACTCTAGAAAACACAACAGGTGCATTCTTCAACTCAAACGACATCACTATGTACTGGTAGCTTCCCCATTCTATTGCAAATGTCATCTTATGTTTGTCTTCTGATGAAATCTTTATCCAATGTTAACTTGAAAATCCATTGGTGAATGAGTAGGCCTCCTTCCCTCCTACGTTTTATAATATTTCATCTATAAAGGGGGTTGGAAACGGTTCATGCAAACATGCATCATTCAACTTCCTTAGGTATACACAAATTCTAACACCCCTTGTTTTCTTATCTTGAACCTCCATTGGACTTATCCATTTGGAAATCTATGATGGGTTCGATTATACCAACTTCTATCATTATGTCAAGCTTACTTTCACTTTTTCCTTGTACTTCAGATTCAATTTGTAAGGTCTTTGTCTTACTAGATTAGCATCTAGTTTTAATGGGATCCTCATCTCGTCCAATTCTCCAACTATTCCTTTAATCTTTGAAAAGGTTGTCGGAAAGAGATCCTGATACTAGCGCAATAGGTCTACAATCTTTTTACAGTCTCATCATTCCAATAATCACCAATGTTTGCAAACTTCAATTTCTCCTTTGTGCCAATGTTCACTTTTCACACTCTTAAGGGCTTTGCATATGCATCAGATTTAAGTGTTGGACATACTATGCCGTGCTCCCCTTCAGTCTTTGATACTTGTACATTTATAGGGAATTCTTCTTCTTTTCCTTCCTTGGTAACATTATAACATTATAATAGTTCATGGAATGTTGCAAACTCTCTGTGTGCACTACATGTAGGAACTATTTATACTTGACCTTCTTCCATAAACAATTTACATCTAATGACTTGTAAATCTACATCTACTAAAGCTTATTCATATTCAAAATTAAATGTTACCTTAAATTTATGGGTGATCTCTTCCCAGTCCATTGTCCCTCTCTGCACTTCTAGCTCTAAATACCAGTTCATGGGAACTGTCTCCAACGTATGTATGAACCTGTGCGCCCATTACTGCTTCGGCACATGCCTCTAAGTTATAATACATCATGAAACATGATTTTTCGTACTGCTCTTGCCTATGTACTTGTGCATAATTTCTTCTATATATTCTGCATCAATATTTTACAATGTTTTCAATCCTCTATCCCTTCCTTGTGGATTTCCCACCATATCACTGGAGTTGATCTTAGTGCAACATCTGGCACTAAAAACCTTTGTTGTTTGATTATTTTTAGCCCAAATTCATTGACAACAGAAATTACCTCAGTTAATCCCTCAAACTTTGGCATATCACATACCTCTATTCCAATCCAGCTCAAAGAGATAGTAATGCGAGAACACCTTCTAGTCAACACTTCATGTAATCGGTGTTTCTAGTGTTCGAGTCCTTCCTCCAAGTCTGATTCACAAGATATTATTCTTCTCCAACTAAGCACACCATCTACAATTGGATTGACATAGTCATCCATACATGTTATCATATTATATAAGTTATCTTTTTCCTTTCTCGCAAGCTCCACATACCTTCTTACCTCCATAGCTTCTAATGGTGCAGTGACCCTTAAGCCCCCTCCTTCAAAAATCATCTCTCTTTCCTTCAAGTTAATAATCACCTGATTATCGAAACCCCAATTCAATCCAAGAAAATATGGATATGACCGATTGTCATCCATGATATAAATAACATAAAATTCAGCTACACTGTGCACTCCATCTATGTTAACAAGTACTCTTGCCAATCTCCAGATCGATATTATCTTATGTTGGTTATCCAACCTCAGCTGAACAGTTGACCAAACCAACTTCGGTTTCCCCATCATCTCCCACACCTACCTTGGAAGAATATTGACATTTGATACTAAATCTAAGATGACATTTTCCCTCTCTTATTCTCCTATCATCGCATTCAATCTGAATTCTCTTTCTATCCTCTTCTTGCGCAATACTTGATTCACTGATTTTTGCATCGTATGTACTAATTTGTCTTGTGTACACTAATCAATCATTATGTGTAATGAATTCGGTGTTGTTTCATCCTGCATCAACTCTAAACATCTCTTTATAAATTCTTTCAAAGTGTTTACCTTTACGAATGGACTTTGTGGAATAGTGAGATCATAAACCGATAGCATATCATATACTAGTGGTCTCTTTGAAATTGATGCTATCCAATCCGGTCCTAGTATATCCTTCCTTGATTGTTGATAGATTTATTATTATTTCTATTGATTAGATGTTGGCATGGTCTCCACTGCTTTCTTTATCCATTGTTAAACTCATTTTCCCTTCTCCCTCGCATCGGATCTGGTTCTCATTATGCCACGTGTAACATCTACTACCCTTGGTTGATTGTCACGTTCCTCAATGGCTATCATCTGCAGGTTCTAGTTCTGATTCAAATGTGGGTTTTGATTTCCTCTTGCCTGCCACTTCACTATTATTTGAGGAAATTCTTCTATCAGATGATCCAATGCTCTGCCATATGTGCACTTCATGCAAGAATTCAGGAAATGTCTCGCTAAATGCCCTGGTTGATTGCAGTTATAAAAAATTATCAATATTCTACCCCCCCAACCAAATCCTCCATGTCCTCGTCCTCTGTCGAATCCTCCACATCCACCATGATTAAAGCCTCTTGGAGTGTTATACTATGGAACTCCTCCTTCTTCTATGACATTTTCTTCCTAGATTTTGTATACATCTGAAGTGCACTCTCTCATTAAGTCAAATGCACGAAAACCTTTTTCATAATGTTCTACGATTTGCAAAAATTATACAATAAATTTATTGGTCTACTCTGATACTTCTGTAGTAAGGGACAAGTAGTCAGATGATGTCCCCATGTCTTACATATCTCGCAAGACCCAAATCCTCCTACCATTGGGTTTGGTGCTCCCATGGAAATATACCACGTGAATGTCGGGCATTCTTCCTTTTGATGGCCTTTTGTCTTACATGTTATACACCAAACATGTTTGTGATTTTCCTTTTTCTTCGTTGTATTTGATAATTGAATTCTCATCACAAACAATTGTGACTATACATGTTCCATACTTGCACCATATCCTACTAGATATGCTTCCAATTTCATCATGATTTCCAATGCTTCTGGTTGCGACGTGACCTTTTGTTGTGTTAACAGACAATAAATGTGCAACAATAGACCTGCAATAAACCATTCTCGATGTTACTCGTCGAGAATATGAAATGTTAATCTACCCATCAAATCTTTGAATCTTGGGTCATAATCCCACACTGTCTCATTCTACACTTGCTTAATCTCTTTTAGCTCTATAATATATTGTGATTTTGTTTTTGGCTTCCTAAATTCCTTCAACAATGCTTGTCCAATATCTGCTAAAGTTATTGATTGTCCAACCAGTGTAGTTGTCTAATACTTCATATAACATAGCAGTGCATGACCTATGAACATCGTTTCCAATTGCGTGATATTTTTCTCCTCGTCCTAGACATTCTTCGTAGTGCATATCATGTTTCATACAAACAAGTGTTTCGCAGGGTCCTCCGGCCCCGTTCCCTGAAACTTAGGCATTCTTAGTTTATGATCTATCCATGCCATTGTACTCAATATTGTACTTACCCTTAGTGATGTTTACTTACTTTGGTTCATTGAGATACTTCCATTATTCTGACTATTGCATTGAATTCCTCCATTTACTAGAATTTCCCTTGAAAAAGTCTCGGTTCCTACTTCAATTCTCAGTGACACACACAGGGTCATGGGTTCGACACAGATTCTGATCTGATCTGGAATTCCTTATTTTGATGGACAGTACTGAGGATCTATCTCTTTCCTTTTCCTTTATCCATAGGGTGTGATCTGAAGTACTACACATAGGTCACTTTCCTCGAATTCTTTGTGTTTCTCTTCTTTCCCATCCACAATATCCTTCTTAATATATCTAAACCTTTTCCCATGGTGCAATACTCCAACCTCTTTGTTTGCATGAATATCCTCTTCTCTCCACATCCTCAGTCCATTCGATACTTACTCATTCTTCCCACTCTCATACCATCCTCTATCCATCCCCTAGTCCCCCAATGTGCATGAAGGCGCCTAGCTGTTAGATTCCATCTTCATAAAATTTGTATCTTACAATAACATCTTCATCCAGGTAGACAATGCGCTCAAATATCTTCTACGTGGACCCTTGAAAAATTCCCTCTTTTGACACTATAATATTGGGTACAATCTACTGCAAACTCTCTAATATAACCCCCCAATATACTATTTAACCAAAAATCTATTGTGTGAGAAATTGTATTGCTCACTGTGTTCAACTATCTGATCACTTTAAGGGTCCAATTTCTTGTAGCTTCAACTCTATATCTACCAATGTTCTCAACTATCCTTTCTAACCATTCAGTCAAAATGATCAAGAATTCACCAAAGATTGGGTACAATCTACTACAACCTCTGTAATATAAACCCCCAGTATACTATTCAACCAAAAATCTATTGCGCGAGAAACTGTATTGCTCACTATGTTCAACTGTCTGATCACTTCAGGGGTCTAGTTTCTCATAGCTTCAACTCTATATCTCCCAACATTATCAACTATCCTTTCTAACCATTCAGTCAAAATTATCAGGAATTCACCAAAGAAAATTTCATGCAGATCTATGAATACATACCTTTGCAATCGTTGTTCATCACTAAGCCGAGGGCTTCTATTCTATTATTTGGAAAAGTCTCGTTTCTTCCTCTCTATCCATTCTTCAATTTCTTCCTTATTTGGCCTCCAAAACATTCCCCTCAATTACAATTCCAGGTCCCAACAATGGAACCATTTGTTAGCACATGGTGGGTAGACCTTGAGTTAATCATATATATAACAACAAAGCCTTTAGACATTGGCCCTTTCGGCATCACCTGCAGAGAAAGTGAAGTCTCACCCAAGGCATCTAGAGAGGCTGCAGAAACCAAGGCTCTACAGTGATGAGGGGAAGCAAGGAATTCAACATGCCATTTACTCATGTGTGAAGTTCCCATTACTTAAAAATTACATATTACACGTCATACACTGTGTGTGATACTTATTTGCCTTATGCTCATTCAATTACCAATTATTTTATTTTGCGACATTGTAACAACATATATATTTAAGCATCATTACACCATAACACTAGCCATCATAAAATCCAAAGACAACACATCACAACACACAAGTTTAACATGATTCACCCAACTTGGGCTATGTCCACAATGACTAGCTTATTTTATTATTCATTGATAATTATTTTACAGTTTTGCACTATGCTACAAAATATGCAATAGTAACATTACCCTATTACAAAAAATTTTGCCTCACCCCATGAAACTTGCTTGGATGGCCTTTCCATTTCCCTATGCAGCCTTGAAGTCCCCTTTTGTACCTTCCAGATCCAAAAAAGAACATTTTTCCACATATACTCGCCCTATCAGTTAGACAACAAGAGTATACGCAGGTTTCTCCACTACAACCCATGTAAATTTGTTAAGAACCAAATATCAATATAGTATAGAAAAACCTCAGAAAAGGTACTCAACGCCTTGAAAAAGAGATAATTTCAGATAATAAGCCTCTTCGAGGGGGAAACCTCCTTTTACCCCACTTAAATGTTCAAGTACCAGATGATTCAAAATGAAAATGTCTCCTTGGT
>JASDQU010203365.1:0-18935 GCA_032191745.1 Picea mariana
GGGTGTGAATCTGGAGGATAAAGGTGGATTTTTCATGCCAAATATGTTGGTCAGAATCAACACTAAGGAGGTGAGGGTAAAGGATGGAACTTGAGAAAAATCTTGTTCGTCAGGTTGGTTACTCCACCCAGAAGCAACAAGGTTAGACCTGGGGTTAAAAGAAGGAATGTGTAATGTTCCTGACTTGGCTAGTCTAGGAAACGTTGCTAATGTGTGTGTAGGATCAAAGGTTTACAACATATAAATGATCATACAAATAATAAACGCGACAATGGACTGCAAATTTTATATTATGATATCTCTATGGATTACAAAATGGCTGAATGCGGCTGAATAACTGACAATACTCAACTAGATCAACATACAAAGGATCTTAACTGGAATATAAATAAGCAACTATGGTTGACTAAAATAACAACACTCGACTAGATCAAAAGACAAAAGGATCTTAGTCTGAATACAAATAAGCAACTAAAAGATAATACTCAGAATATGGGAGCACTGCGGAATCAATGAAGAATGATGGAAGACCTGAATGATCTTCCCGGTGACTAGGGTGTGTCTTTCAACACCGAAATCAGCCAACTGGTGTCTTCCTCTTGGAATACACTGAACTATCTCTCCTGAGATGCACCTCTTCTCCTCAATGACAAGTCATAATCTGCATAATGATGAATTAGGTCACTGACCCTTCCTTTATAGCTTTCCAAAACCCTAAATCATGTTAAAACCCTAATTCGTTGTTGATTTCCAAAACCCTAAATCATGTTGAAACCCTAATTCTTTGTTGACTTCCAAAACCCTAAATCACTGTTGAAACCCTAATTCACTGTTGACTTCTATTTTTAGCTCATAATGACTTAAAAGTACTTTTAACCCTTTTTAGCTCAATGTCACTTTTCGAATATAACACCTGTGACTGGAGTGACCTCTAGTAACAATGTTTACCCCTCTTTGGCCCTGGATGTAGTCTAATGGGGCGGTTTAGACCATTAAGCCTCCTCTTCTGGAGCTCCTATTTGGAAAGGGACATTACAGTCCTCCCTTCCCAAAATTGCTTGTCCTCAAGCAATACCAGTCCAGGGTGTTGTAACACCCGCTCACTCTCCCAAGTAGCATCCTCTACCGAAATCCCTCTCCATTTGATCAAACACTCTCTGATGACCTTGCTCCTTAGTTTCCACTCCCGGAACTCCAAAACCTCCTCCGAAACTAACTCCAACTGTCCCTCCTCATCCAACGGGGGAAGCTCCTTAGATGTGTTAATGAATTGTCCCACTGCCTTTTTTAGGCAAGACACATGGAACATGTTATGAATATTGCTCTCCTCTGGAAGCTCTAGCTCGAAAGCAACCTCGCCTACTCGGCACATGATCCTGTAAGGACCATAAAATATGGGCTTGAGATTCTTTGCCCCACTCTTCTTTAGAGATGACTATCTGTAGGGTTGGAGTCTCAAGAAAACCAAATCTCCAACCTCAAAGTTGCGCTCTATCCTGTGCCTGTCCACACTTATCTTCTGTCAGTTTTGTGTCGTCTACAGGTTCTCTTTCAACAACTTGAGAATCTCCTAACTCTCTATGATCCAATCCTTGGCCTTGGGATCTCTTCTCTCCTCAAATACCAAGTCTACCAAAGTGGGATCATCATATCCGTACAATGCTCGGAAGGGTGTCATACCAATGGACATGTGGAAGGTGGTGTTGTAGCAATGTTCTCCTAAATGTAACCACTTTACCCATGTTCTCTATTGTCCTCCTACATAGTTCCTCAAATACCCTTCAACCCACTTTTTGAAAATATTGGTCTCCCCATCTATCTGAGGGTGATAGTTGGTGCTAGGTGTCAACTCTGTCCCCACCAACCAAAACAAATCTCTCCAAAATGTCCCTATGAACCAACTTTCCCTGTCACTGACGATGTTCTTCGGCAACCCATGAAGTCTGAAGACCTCCCTGAAGAAAATATCGGCTACCTCAACTGCGTTGTACTCTGTCGGTATGGTGTAGAAGTGAGAAAACTTGGTAAATATGTCGACCACTACATAGATACAGTCCTTACCCTGGACCTTGGGTAGGCCGGTGATGAAGTCCATAGATATACTCTCCCATTTCTTCTCTGGAATGGGGAGTGGCTGAAGTAGCCCTACTGGAAGAGCATGCTCTGACTTGTTCTGCTGGCTGGTCACACACTCACTTACATGTCTCATAACATATTGTTTGAGGCCCTTCCATGAGAACCTCTCTCTGATCTATCTGTAGGTTTTGAAAAACCCCTGATGGCCTGCTAGAGGTGAATCATGAACTGCGGTGAGGATCTTCTTCTCAAGCCCTAAATCTAGCCCCAAGTAGACTCTATCCTTGTAAAATATGACATCGTCAATGACCCTATACCGGTCATCCTGTATCTGCCCATCCATCACCTCAAAAGAGAACTTGTTCTTGGAATATTCCACTAACAAGTGGGATTTCCAATCTGTTGAAATCTCCATCAAAGAACATGTCGCAGGTCTCCTCGATAGTGCATTGGCCACAATGTTCTTCTTCCCCTTGGCATACTCTATGTTAAATTTGAATGCATGTACCTTCGTCACCCATTTTTTTTGGCACTCACTAAGGTCCTTCTTCTCAAGGAAATACTTCAAACTGTTGTGATCGGTCTTGACCACGAATTTGTTGTCCACCAAATATTGTTTGAACTTGGTCAAGGCATGCATGATTGCCAACATTTCCTTGTCATAAATGGAGTACAACCTCTCAGGTTGACTAAGCATCCAGCTCTCGAATACAATGGGGTGTCCTCTCAACATTAAAACTACATCGATCCCTTCGCCTGATGCGTCACACTCTAGTACAAATGGCAAGGTGAAGTCTGGTAGTGCCAACACTGGACAAGTGCCCATGACTTCCTTCATGTGATCAAAGGCTTCCTATGATTTCTCAGTCCATATGAAGGCCCCATGCTTGGTAAGATCTGTCAGCGGTGCTTCAAGCTGAGAAAAACCCCAGACAAACCACTTGTAATAGCTGCATAGCCCGAAGAAGCTCCTCAATTCTGTCACGTTCTTGGGTGTCGACCAATCCAGAATGGCCCTGATCTTCTCTTGGTGCACTTGTACCCCCTATGAATTGATGATGTGGCCTAAGTAAAGCAACTCTGTCATACCAAACTTGCACTTGGACTCTTTGGCATATAATGACTGCGCCTCCATGATGCTCAACACCTCATCCAGGTGCCTCATATGCTCTTGCCATGACTGGCCATAGATCAAGATGTCATCGAAGAAAACCAAGATTGATTTCCTTAACTAATCCCTGAATATATGGTTCATGCAAGACTGGAATGTAGTGGATGCATTGGTTAGCCCAAATGGCATAACCAGGAACTCGAAGTGTCCAAAATAACATCGAAATGTAGTCTTCTCTATGTCCTGCTCTTAGATGCTAATCTAATGATATCCAGAGCGTAGATCAATTTTTGATTAGAAAATTTCCCCATGTAGTTCATCCATCAACTCGTCAATGCGTGGGATAGGGTACCGGTTCTTGAAGGTTTTCTTTTCAAGGCTCGGTAATCAATTCACATCCTCATGGTGCCATCCTTCTTCAGAACTAAGACAACTGAAGAAGCAAATGGGTTTTTGCTCGGTCTGATCTGTCCCATCGCCATCAATTCCTTGATTGTCTTTTCTATCTCATCCTTGAACCTCCTAGGATGACGATAGGGGGGGGATGGTCATAGGTTTGGCCCCCTCCTCCAACTCAATGGTGTGCTCAAATCCCCTTGTCAGGTGGTCTCCCTGGTGGAATTGCCTCAAATACCTGTTGATGTCGTCCCAATAAATTCTTGATCTCTGTATGGTATTGTTTTCGACCTTCTGAATCCTTTTGAGTAGTGATCAAGCATTTTGCGGCATATGCTACCTCCCCATGTCTAAATATTCTCTCCATCGTCTTGGCTGAAACTGTCATGGGTGCTCCTTTCGACATACCTCTTAGAACAACCTTCTTCCCATCCTGATCTCTGAATCCCATTTCCAAGGTTTGGTAGTTGGTAGTGATTTTTCCCAAGGTAATCATCCACTGAACTCCTAACACCAAATCTGTGTTTGATAGGTCAACCACATAAAATGTGTCTCTCACTATGTAGTTTCCTAACTTCATCTCTAAGTTCTGAACTATGTCTAGACACTCCATTGTGTGCCCATCTGCTACCGCAACATCAAACCCCTCAAACTCCTCTGTCTAAAGTGTCTGTCTCAATACTAGTGAAGCGTCGATGAAGTTTTGGGTGGCCCCACCATCTATCAGAGAGATTTCCCATTGCCCCTGAATAATCCCTCTAATATGGATGGTATCATACCTAGGAACACCAGAAAGGGTCGCTATGAGACCTCCCTTTGTTGGTTTCCTCCTGTTAGCCTGTTCTGGCGGTTGTGGGACTACTGGAGGATGGGCTCCTACCAGTGTCGATGGTCTATGGGGAGGCTTATCCTATGTTGGTGTTGACTCCTCCTCTAAACTAGTGGATCCACTATCCTACTCCTCCTCCTCACTGTCCACGCTATCTGTTTCTACCTCAATATAATGAACCTCTCCTTTGCCCATGCACCTACAGCCTGGGACCCAAGGATCTCTGCAACTGAATCAAAGATTCTTCCTCATAATCTCTCGCCTAGTCTCATCATCCAACTTCTCCTTTCCCTTCCATTCTCTCTGGAATGGCTTCCTGTCTTGATCCCTCTGGGGCACAAATGGTTTGGAGAAATTTTTAGTCTTTGGAACTGAGTCTGCCAGATCTCGAGTGCGAAGGATGGCATCCTGCAAAGTGGGAGGCATGTATGCCTTCACCCATCCTCTCAAAGGCTTTGTGATTCCTTCTTTGAATAGCATGATCAGTCTGGGCTCTGATATATCTATCACTGCCACGGCTACCTGCTGAAACTCTGTGATGAACGCCTTTGTTGTGTCAGTTTGTCTCAACTAGGCTAGATCCCTGAAGTGTATCTCGATATTCTTCCTATAAAACCTATCCATGAGCCTATCTGTAAACTCCATATAGGAGGTGATACGACTGTGACCCAATGTCACCAGTTCATGATACCACCACTCGTGTGCCTCACCCTCCAAGCGTAAGGTTGTGAAACTGATGGCCTCTGTCTCGGTCATCTGGTTGAGCTTGTAATACGTGTCTAGATTCTGTACCCAAGCTCTGGTAGTGTATTTGGACGATCTGTCGAAAGAAGGAATGATGAGTTTCCCAAATTTTCGGATGAAATCGAGGTTATGCCCCTGTTGTTGTTGTGGTCCTCCCCTCTGCAGCTCTCTGGGGCGGTTCCTGAGTCTGAGTCCACAGTACTCGAATAAGGTCATGTCCTGTTGGAAGTCACGACCCAATGTTGCGTACTCCCTCCTATACTCTGCAATGTCATCGGCATGAGTGGGTGACCTATGTTCTATTGGTGGTGGTGTTGCTACCGGGGGTGCCCTCTGGAAACTGGGAAACAAGGGTCTGGGAATCCTACTCGTAGAGGTGTATGTGAGAGAGGGTGACTGGGGTATATTGCCTACTCTCAAGTTCCCCTGTGCTGGATGCGGGACTTGTATATCTGGGGTGCCCACTCTAGCCAATCTATCAACCACCTGTGCCAAGGACTGAGACATGGTCCGTTGACTAGCTAACATATCATTGATAACCTGCATGAAAGTTGCCTCTGGATCTATGGGGGCCTTACCACTGCCCTCTGGTTGCTCATATCTGTCTCCTAGCATCCTCTCTACCTCACACTCAGCCTCACACTCTGCCCTTCTCTCTGCTTCTCTGTGTGCCTCTTCCTATTCCTCTGAGCTAGGAGGAAAAGGGGGGAAATCAGGCCTGTGCCTTCTTTCCTGATGCCTGTTGTAAGTGACATATTCATCACCTACGTGTTCACATCTCTCTGGGTCTTTTGCTGCACTCATTTTCTTTAGTCACAGGCTAGCAGGACTAAACCTCTGATACCACTTTAATGTTCCTGACTTGGCTAGTCTAGGAAACGCTACTAATGTGTGTGTATGATCAAAGGTTTACAACATATAAATGATCATACAAATAATAAACGCGACAACGGACTACAAAGTTTGTATTATGATATCTTTGTGGATTAAAAAATGGTCGAATGCGGCTGAATAACTGACAATAATCTACTAGATCAGCATATAAAGGATCTTAGCAGGAATATAAATAAGCAACTGCAGCTGAATAAAATAACAACACTCGACTAGATCAAAAGACAGAAGGATCTTAGATGGAATACAAATAAGCAACTAAAAGATAATACCTGGAATATGGGAGCACTGCAGAATCAATGAAGAATGATGGAAGACCTGAATGATCTTCTCGGTGACTAGGGTGTGTCTTTCAACACCGAAATCAGCCAACTGGTGTCTTCCTCCTGGAATACACTGAACTGTCTCTCCTGAGATGCACCTCTTCTCCTCAATGACAAGTCATAATCTGCATAATGATGAATTAGGTCGCTGACCCTTCCTTTATAGATTTCCAAAACCCTAAATCATGTTGAAACCCTAATTCATTGTTGATTTCCAAAACCCTAAATCATGCTGAAACCCTAATTCGTTGTTGACTTCCAAAACCCTAAATCACTGCTGAAACCCTAATTCACTGTTGACTTCTATTTTTAGCTCATAATGACTTAAAAGTGATTTTAACCCTTTTTAGCTCAATGTCACTTTCCGAATATAACACCTGTGACTGGAGTGACCTCTAGTAACCCTGTTTACCCCTCTTTGGCCCTGGCTATATTCTAACGGGGCAGTTTAGACCATTAAGCCTCCTCTTCTGGAGCTCCTATTTGGAAAGGGACATTACAGAATGCCTCCTACTGTAGGAGTCGTTTGAGGCATTTGAGATCCATCGAACGAGAATGGATTATAAAGAGGATTTGTGCCCCCAAGTCCAATGCTAGCATTAGGGCCAACAGCTAGGGTGGAGTTTGAAAACTGTGAAGTAAAATTCATCATACCATAGGAAAAAGGACTAGAGGTCATCGGGATGGACTGAACATTATAGCACGATGAATGACCAAGAGACCCAAATGGGTTCATGGAAATAGGTTGAGCATTCACTATAGGATGGGCAATAGTGATGATAGGTACCTTCGACACTACAACTATTGTGGCTGAAAGAATCGAAGAGGTTTCATTAACTAGTAGGTGTGGGAGTCGAGGGGCTCCCAGTATTTTGATGACTCAGTTCAGTACTCATCCTTGTAGAATCTCAAGTTTGATAAGTGGAAGTGTGTGTACCACATTTAATAACTCTACACCTTTTAGAAGTCAAAGACTCAAAATCCGATGGTAACTGTAACAAGCGGCGAGATCGGCGAGGAAGTTGGTCCGACTCCACGATGACTTAAGACTCAAGGTATAAAAACAAATCCTAAGGCCAACTAGTAATCAAAGAGAACACCAAAAATAATCAAATGGCCAATATGCACACAAATAGGATAAAGTGGTTGAAAGGGAACTCCCTCCCTAAAGTAGGTATGCCTCACCCAAAAGGGCCTGAGACTCCCTTCTAAAGATCGGAGGTACCAAAATCATTTATAAAGGCCCTCGTGGGCTTAACAACTAGTAGTTTAGATCCCCCTGGAGAGGTAATCCTCCATAAAGGTTGTGTGTTGTCCGACCCTTATCTGACCCAGGGTACCTGTAGAATAGCCTCTGCAAGTAACCTATGTGGCACCTAAGTCAAGCAACTAAGAAACCATGGTACAACCGATGCAGAGGAGAAAAGACGTAAGTCAGGTCCACCGTATGGGCAAGGTATAAAATCCCAAAACCTTGAAAGGACCGCCTCTCATGGAGGTAAGGGCACTAGCAAGATCCCCATATACGAATATATCCCCAGAAATATATCTGATGCTAAGAAGGTATCGGGGGGATATCCCTTCAACCGACCTCACGTGACCTTCTGCTTAACTCCAGTATAAGTGGAGCCTTCTGATATTACCGATTATGCAATGGATTTCTCCACTCCATTAGTCAGACACATATGTTGATTTAATATCCTTAGAGAAGTTTACTCACAAAATCCTAATCCAAGCCACTAAATGATAAGCTAGTTTGTGCACCCTAGAAAATAAAATTGTTACTAAATCAGTTTTAAATTATAGCGTTAATTTTTATGGCCTTGCTTATTCAAAAGGTGTGGTCGTGAAACTAGTGATGTTATGACTCAGCAAGTAAAGTAAATGAATATGAAAACAATGCAAAGTCCTAACTTCAATTTCCAATAAATGATATGCTTCCTAAACATGCAATTTTCAATTCAATTATGCAATTCTAAATAAAAATGCAATCTTTCTTTACATGCACTAAGATAAATGACAAAAGACTCAATAGATCAAAATGCCAATCAATGTAAAATACCTATTTTTTTTTGTATTTTCAATATAAGAAAAATGAAAATGCAAGGACTGAACAATAGCTTGATATAAAGACTCTACTGTGTATATACAAAGACAAGCCAAGTAGGATATCAAGAAGCAAAAACACCCAGCCCAAGGTGCAAGGACAATCAAAATGAAAAGATGATGAGAAAGGCACCGCCCATAAATTCAACCAAAGACAGGTTTTCTGTCATTCCACAGACACTTAACACTCACTACAGAGACCCAAGAATACCCAACAATCATCAAAACCTACCCAACAACCACCAAACCCAGCAAACAAGCAACAAAGGTTGATGTACGTGACTGTTCAAGGGAAAAGTGTGTATGTACACAGCTTGCAGAAGGACAGCATGCGTATGTACGCGATTTTTAAGGAGAAGGTTGAAAAACTCAGACCCAGAGTGAACAAAGGCTGTCAAGAAATCATATGATAAGAAAMTCAATATGAACGAGAGAAATCTAAGGATAAAAACACTCCAAACCCCAAAAACAAATATTCAATCCCCAGTATGGTCGCCAATTCTGTTACGAGGAAAATCTCTCTATGGCTAGGGGTAAACCACAATAGACGAAAATGACTTCAGAAATCAACTCTATTCTCAAGTATGTTATATAAACAAATATGGTAGCAAGACAAGATAAAAGTCCTACCTCGTCCAGACGTTCAATGAAGTCCATCATTGAGCACTTGACCCAAAGCGATATACCTGCAACTAGTCCTCAACAACCGAGCAACGCAAGCATATGGTGATAATATATGATGTTATCACATTCAATATCATAATCCATCAACATTCATAACAAATACACCCATGGAATAATAATTCAAATATTTTCAAGATATAAATTGGACGAGAAAAGAGTATTTCTATTAAAATATAATCAGCAGAAGTGAATAAGTTACAGACTTCTGTGTCGGCACGGTTCAGAACCGAGAAACTAAGTTCCTTCCAGCTGGGCCTCCACCACTTCAATCCTCCACCAAAGGGAAGCTCATATAAAAGAGACAATGAAGTTCTCAATCAATAAGGGAAGAGATTGGCGGTTGAACACTGTGTTTAGACTTAAAGGATAAAGGGATGCAGACTCAATGTGAAGTGAATAATTCCTCCAGAGTAACTTTTCTCTCAAAGTTGAATTCTTTCTCCTCCTTTCCATAGCTCAAATTTGGCCCATGTATATCCTTCAAGTGGAACTGAAGGGCCGACTTGGAACATTTCTAGTATATGGAAGGCCAAGGATCATTGATCTCGTGACGTGACATGGAAACCTGACACCATTTTTCAATTTTGGGCACATTTCCCGATGTACACGGGATGTAGTGGTGCAACCTGCTTATACGCATGTTGTACAGTAGGCAAAGTGTGTATATGTGGAAAAATTGTATTTTAAGCTCTAGGATTTGCAAAAAGGGATTGCAAGTCTGCATAGGGAAATGGAAAAAGGCCTTCTATGCAATATTGCATGGGGTGAGGCAAATCTTGCTATAACACTTGGTAAAAATATTCTTGGAGGGGATCCTTGTTTATTGGTTGTCCTTAGCAAAAATTCGTAAATAAATGTTGGAAAATAATAGAATAAAATTATTTAGCTTCATATGGACTAGAAAAGGAGAGAAGGAAGGGATACCCTTAGTCAAATTAAGGAAACTAGTAAAGAAGAAAGAGGTTGGAAGGTGGTGCTTAAATAAAAAACACCTTTTGGTCGAGCATTGGCAACTAAAATCTTATGGAGGATGTTGCAAAATGAAGAATTGTGGGATAAAGATGGAAATGAAGTACATAGCTCCTAGGTATATGGAAAATTGGATAAGAAGGGAGGTGAAGTCATATATTGGAGCATTAGTGGTTTTAGTGAGAGCATTTCCACTATTAGGGAAATGGTTGGCCTAGAAAGTTTGAAAAGGTAATAAAGTAAGGGTTCCCATGGATGAGATTCTTAGGAAACTACAAGTTCTCAGAACCTTTGAAAAAATATTTAAATAATTTGGGGATCCATCACTTAACAAATATACAAATATAGGATCAATGTTATCTGAAAACAAGGGTGTAAGTCAACATTACAGTTGGACCTTCACGAAGAAATAGTGAAAGAGTGGAATGAATGCATTTTTTATTTAAAACATGGTGTTTTAAGACTCAAGGATGAAGAAGATGTAATAATATGATCTAAGAAAAAATCCTTTGTGATCGATAATGCAAAACTAGGGTATGAGGCTAGGATGGAGGAGGAAGGAGAAGGTGAGAATAAATGGTGGTGGAAATCCATATGGAAGCTAAACAACCCTTTAAAAACTAGAATTTTTCTTTGGTCAACACTATCAAATCAAATACTTACTTCGGAAAAATGCCAAAAAATCCATGGCAAGGATTGGGTAGGTGTATTTTTTGTGGGAACAATGGTGAATCTACAAATCACATATTAATGCATTGTCCCTATTCAAGAGAGGTCTGGACTAAGGCTCTGAAGTGGGAATAAGGTAAAGGAAAATGGCAAGAGGAGTCCATATCAACTTGCTTTGAAGGATAGTATAAGGATAAATTAGTTTCATAACATAGGGCATTGTCATGCATTTTATCTTGGGCATTATGACCCACAAGAAATGAAATGGAATTCAATGCAAGAAAATTATTTGAATCCAAGTATATCATCAAGATAGATTTTCCTATGGAGGAATCTAGAAACTTATGAAAGAAAAGATTCCAAGAACTTTGAAATATCCAAATATAGACAAGTCTTTGGCATGGGAATTTTTTTATGAAGCTTGTCAAGGATCTTAGGTATGTGTGGAGCTAGGGACAATCTATTCTTGAATGAAAAACATATTGCTTCCTTTAAATCCATTGTTAGGCAAGGAACTAATAATCAAGTTGAATTTTATGTCTTATGGTTGCTTCCTAAAATAGCATAAAAAAGAAGAACACCAAAACTCCAAATCCTAGGGACCTCCAAACTCATTCTAGATTGGGAAAAAGGGAAGAACAAGATAGAAATTGTATTCTTATCCCAATCATGGACATAATTTTAGAGGTAAGAAACAAGTTTTTTATTGGTTTCCTTCAATCATGTAGCATACCTGCTACTAAACCCAACAAAATACTCCAATGCCAATCTAAAATACATGTGTGTAGGATGAAAAACAAATGCTCATGCAACTACCAACATTTTTAAATTTGTGAATGAAAATTATTTAAGCATGCACAATAGAATTTAAACACATAAACGTGGGATAAAATGCATCATTCAAAACCTGCACTTACTAGTAAATAAAAGAAGAGATCAAAACACTCATCTTATGAGTAATTAAGCAACTAGCTACAAACGACAGACACTCCACCCAACCATATACATCACCGCTCTAACTCTCTTAGTAATAGGTCACCCTCAAGTTGGGGCTATGAATCCATAGGAAGGATGGCTTCTATGGTTGGCTACTATCCACCCAACATCCCAATACCCAGCAAGCTAACTCCTACAACAATTCCAATCCACCAACTATCTTTCCCCTCAACATACACAACCAAATGAATGGGATCCCCTTCTTTTCCATGTAATCCCTTGGGATATCCCACTTCCCTCTAGGGCTCCAGCACAGGTTGGCTAGGAAATATCTCAACTGGGGACTCCAGGAATTCTAGTTGTAATAGAAGTTGTCATGACAACAATCTCACATGCTCTTGGGCAATTTCCTCCATAGAAATCTCACTCATGGGCTTAACACCCTAACTATCCAGTAAGTTGTCTTCAACACCACTATGGTTGCCTCTCATTTTTCCTAGCACCCCCCTCTCTTTTCCTCTCTTCTACCCCACTGAAAAAATTGTCTTCTCTCTCTCTATTCAAATTTCCTTTTATTTTTCTCCATGCATGTTAACTCTCACATTTCCCCAAAAAGATTGCACCCAACCCATGCTCCACACACCTCTTACATGTATGTACTTATCTCATTCTTCAATAAATAGGTGAGATTAATTTTCCCACCAACCTCTCGCATGCATTAATTGATTGGTTTGATGAGTCAAATGAGGTAAATGTTAATAATAAAATGATTTAGAAAAGGGGCTTGGGTTTATTAGGCATGTGGAATTTCCCCTTGGACCCCCTTTGGCCCCTCTCCTTTGTGGAAATTTATCCCCCACGACTCTATCCTTATCCATCTACAACCAATGATGTATTTTATTTTATTATTTTCAATTTACAATGTTTACATATTACATCACTTGGCCCACAACCATTCATCATATTTACAAATACAGATTGCTAATATGGGGGTTAAAAACTGGGGTGTTACAAATCATGTTTATATAGAACTAAATGAGAAGGAAGATAATCTCTCTAAAGAAGATTTACTTAGATAGGAAGGTATACTCTATGAATATGAGACAAATGAGGAAGAAACCCTTCTATAAAGAGTCCAGTCAATTTATTGAAATTTAGCATATTTGAAGGTGAGGATTATGTTGATGAAATTATGAATTTACCATTGGCATTTAAGTTGTTATTTTTTGATGTGTTATTTTTTAAGGATAGGAAATTTAAGCCAAGTGCCTCTCAATGACTATAATATCAGACATTAGGTTTTTTGTGCTATTTTTTGAAGACGCAAAATTCTTATTCTCTAGGAACGTCAACTAGACACATGATATGAATATTTTAATTTCTTCTTGAAATGTCGAATATAATCATTTTATCTTGGGAAAAAAAACTCAAGAGATTTCAAGCATGTAAAATTTAACATTGGATTAGCTGAAAAGGAGTCACTTGTGAAGGGAGCCTAACGTTATTATACATGCATTTATATTTTCTATTTTCAATTAATAAAAAAACAAATATGTAAAGGGCACTACGATGAAGTAATTTTCTTTTCCAGGGAAAAAAGTCATGTGATTTTATTTATAAAAACAAAATTACATTGTCAAATGTTGTAAAGAATTTGTGTTTGCCTCATAATGCCTATAGCATATAATAAATATAAATATCCCCTTATATATGAACAATTAAAAACTTCAGCCATGATGACATTACACTATTCCCTCCAAAAAAATTGTTTCATCCTATTTTTTCAAAAATTATGTCCACTTTTTTTCTATCCATTAAAAAGTATCAGTTGTCATTCCCTATTTTTTTCATTCACTGCTCATGAGATATACTCAGAAGGTGACCCAAAAACTATGTTGTATGAGTACAAATTATATCCAATGATCTTGCAAATATTTAGAATTTTGTCCTCTGTGATTGTTGAAGACTTACCAAACTCCTTTGTTCAACTATAACCCTACTTTTGATAAACCATCTCCTATCTTGTTTCTATCCATGTAGACATGTTCAAAGGAAATATGAGTGCAGGTTGACATTAAATACATAAAATCAATAAACAAAGGATAGAGTGTGAAATTTATTAGGACTAATTCTTGTTTCATGCACTGAATTAGAAGGTGTGAATCCCAAAATAATTGAAGATGTGTTACTCCATATTCTTGAGCCAACATCAAAACCAATTTGAGCACCATTAATTCATAAAATTTATTTGATGTTAGGCCAACTCCAACTTTGAAAGATATATACTATGGAACATATAAATATGAAGGAATCCCCCTACTCCACCCATAGGAGAGGTTCCCTGAAAAGCACCATCAAAGAATGCCCATGGAAAATATTTATTAATTTAGTCTTTAGGCAGTTGTCTTATGTTGTGTTTTCTCTGAGACTGAGGTAATGTAGATGGTATATTTAAGCTCTGGACAACAAATTTTATAGGTAAAGTATATCTATATTCAAACAATTTTGAGTTCCTAGCCAACCATACTCCCCAAGCAAGAGTTAAAGGGAGAACACTATACTTTATGGTTTCCCTATTAGTGCACCAAGTTTTGAGAGCCTCCTCTATAGTGTTCCCATCCCAAGAATTTTTCAATCTTGTCATTCCTTCTACCTCATTCCAAACATGTTTTGTAAATTGGAAAGACATAATTAGATGTGAGTTTGTTTCTTCCTTTTGCTTGTAAAGATAACACCATCCAAGTTTCACAAAATTCCTCTTCCACAAAATATCCCAAGTTAAAGCTTCATTATTTAAGAGTAGCCACATGAATATTTGGGATTTTGAAGGAAAATTAAACTTCCAAACTTGTTTCCACCAATAGACTTGGAGATTCTCTTTTCCCTTAGTATCTAAAGCTTTATATCTAATGTTTGGCAAATGGTCCCCAGTTGTCATTACAAGGAAAAAACCTTGTAGCGAAGGTTGTTAGTGTTACAAGATTTGGAAAAAAATTCAAAAAAAATTATGTTACAACCTCCACTGTTTGTAGTGGAGGTTTTAATGGATGTTCCTTATAACTAAAAAAAATTGGGTGAGCAGAGGTTTTTTTTTTAGTGCTTGTATTGGTAAAATGCACCAGTGAGATATTAAGTAACCGGCACTAGTGCGTACATAAAAACAAAAAGCACCAACGCTCTTATAATTATTATTCATTGGTTATTCCTTTTATGTTGTGTGCAACATTGGTGCTTTTTGGATTTATGTACGCACTAGTTCGTATTGTTTTTTGTATGCAACATTGGTGCTCATATAAATATTATGCATAATGTCATTCTTTTTGTTTTATGGCACACCGGTGCTAGTATAATTTGTATGTGTAAGTGCCTGTATTACCATATGCGCCGAATGGCCATCAAATTTCAAATATTTGAGGTGAGATGTCAACGCCATTCTTTTTTAAGAACCGGTGTGTATATTATATGTAATGCCCCGGTGCATATATTATTTGTAAAGAACCAATATGTATTGTAATTATTTGCATCGTAATATCTTTAAACGATAAATATAATCATATTTGATGCCATTTAAAACAACGATGCTTCGATGTAATTAATAAGCACCAATGCATATAACTCATAAAACACATTGTTTTCTATATTATGGCATGCACCATTTAGTGAGTTCAAAAGAATATAGTGCACTGATATGTATATATTTTAAGTAATTGTTTTTTAACAAATTTTCAATTAATCGTCTCAAAATCAAATCTAATAGGTGATATAGAAAAGACAAGTAGGAACACTTCCATATGCTTTTTTTTAAAAAAGTGGAAGCCAGATCAACAATGTTTCATCCTAAATTGACCAATCCATCTCCTTCTGTTGATTCAATGGAGAGTTTTAGTGAGCCAAAGTATGATATCAATACCACCCAAAACATCTATACTAAAAGATCAAAAAAATTGTATGAGCTGAGAGAAAAAAATGTCCAAGTACACACCAAAGTTGGTTCAATTATTGAAAGGTGGTGATGACTTCCCTCTTCCTATCGATCTACAATGTAAATACCAAACATGTTACAACTGAGCTTTGTATGGCGCTTGGTTGTCTTTCATGCTTGTGCCCAATGTTGGAACCAAATTCTCTTTTTTTGGTGATAGTTATATGATTTTCAAGTCTAAAATAGATGTTGCAAATCTTGGGTTGTTCATCCTTTCACATGCATTTGTTCCTCCCAAACAATCAGTAGCACTTATGCCATTTTGTGGTCCTCTTTATAGTCGGTTTGATTACTTGAATATTGTTAAATACAAACATATCACTTCCATCTATAATATGTGCATGAAGGATTATGCTACTAGAAACTTTAACAAGAAAAACACGTTATGGTCATCCACGAATTCATGGGAACATTGAAGGGTTCATAAAAAGTTGTACGTCCTCATTAATTAGTGAAAATTGTTCCTTTGAGGAACACTCCAATGAAAAAGAGTTCTTTACGAAAAGGAAGGCACCCAGATTTGTTGTTGTGCATGCAATACGTATTTTGTCTCTTGGTGACAAGTTGTTAATAAACTATAGCTTTCATAGACCACCAATCGCTCGTCAAAAATGTCTTGCATTGGGTCTACCTTTAGACTTCTCCTTAGGGTGTAACAAAAAGATGGTTGAGTAATTGTATTTTTGGATTTTCAATGGAACTAATGTAAATGTATTGTTTAATTCGACATTTGTTTTACAAAGTGGTTTGTTGCATGTTTATTATTAGGAAAAAAATTTCCATGCTTCTAATAAATGTTTCGTATATGTTGGATTACTGAGAGGGGGGGGGGTGAATCAGAAATAGAGCAATTTAATCCTTTTTCACCATAAAATTCATGTGTTATATCAATGTATCATTATCATCCAATAGTTGCAGAGTAAATAAACAATGAACAAATGAGAAATCACACACATACACAGTACACCGGTGTTTTACGTGGAAACCCAAAGCAGGAGAAAACCACGAAATGTTTTTTATTATATGTCTTTAAGAATTACATTCATTGGAAGCACCAACTTCCTTTGTTTTCCAACTGCAACTGGAAGGAGGCTCCAACCACGTAGTTTCTCAGGATACAACCTGAAGGAATCTCCAACTCCCCAATTCTCTGGCTACAACCCCCTATGTTCTGCGGCTACAATTGAAAGGTGGCTACAACCACCTTTCCTTGCCCCGTCCAACCTCTCTGATGTAGAAGTAGAATGATGGAACCACTGTCACACTATCACTGTGATATATATTGTTGTAAACCTGTACCAATTAACCTGCACCAAACAACTTGTACCAATAACCCGAACCATGCATCAACATGTACCTCAACCTATAATCAACCTGTACCATAAACAAGTGCATCAATCATGCACCAACCTGTACCAAACAACCTATAGTCAACCTGTACCATAAAAAAGTGCATTAACCATGCACCAACCTGTACCATGAACAAGTGCATCAACCATGCACCAAACCTATACCTCAACCTGTACCATGAAAAAGTGCATCAACCATGCACCAAACATGTACAAATAACATGTCACAACAACCTTTCCAAACAACCTATCTCATCAATCTTATCAACCAAATTAGATCTACTCACCAAGACAACTTTCAAAGATGTGCATCAACCAAGCATAACACAATAACTCATAATCATCACCAAGATCAATATGTGCTTCTAATAATATACCAATACAAGTATGCTACATGATACATAAACCATGTGTCAACAATAATACTAACAAGTGCCTCCAACCACGTACCAAGTATATACCAAGCATGTATCAACTATTCATCAAGATGTACCAACATCATCAACTATGCACCTCATGTATGTTCCAACTCATCAACTATTTGTCTCAACCATGTACCCAACATGTACATCAACCAAAAGCCCTCACCAATTTCATCATCCAAATCTAATTTGTAACTCTGTAATAGACCTAGTGTATATGATCACATACCTGCAAACCTTCCTTAACTTTATCAACAAGAGACTAGCATTTTTATCAAACTTTTCTTTAGTCTCACATGACTAGTTTTGGATTAGTCAACAACCCTAAATTGAAATAATCATAACTATGTACCTGTAATGAATAAAGATATGCAAATAGTGAATGTTCTTTAGTGTGTTTTATGCAATTCCTCCAGGTTTCACTACTTGGAACCTCTCAGATAAGGATTTATAGCAAAAATGGCATACCTTGTTGAATTATGGCTTATTCTAGAGAGCGAACTTGCAGAGCGTGCCCCGCATGGAATATTTGTTGTATGGATATGAAAATTTTACACAGAATACTACAGACTGTACTCTAACCAACACATTTTTTCTTATTTAATTTGGATAGGTTATGAATAATTTATGATGTTTTTACCCGAAACACATGTTTTAGACTAGTTTCAGGACTAGCCACTAACTCTATTTTCCATGGAGTGTAACTCCAAAAATACAATGACCCGCAAGCTGAAATTTGTACCACAACTACTTGGATATGTTTTCTCAATGGCCTATCAATTTCATGGTATGAATCATTCTAGAAAAAAAATTATTGTGAAAATGGTGAGATGACCTGTAAATAACATACCTTAGAAAGCAAAATCAAAAGAATTTATCCTCCCTTGAATTTCGGTCTTCTTTACTTCACCTTCTCTCTGAAATTTGGCTTAGATATCCTTTGGTTACCTCATTCACTTGTATATGTTCAATATGCTCAAGTGTGATATAAATGAGAGAGTCTTGCCTCTTATTTATACTTTCATGTAGCTTCCTCAAGGGGTTACCTTTTAACCATCTTAACCCACTTTCCTTATTTTAGGGTTAACCAACTTCTAACCACTTGTCCAATTAGTAATTTATCCATTAACTTTATTATTTAAATAATTTATTTTGTATCCACTTTGACTTATAGTATACTCATCACTTCACTTTACCTCAAGGGGTTACCTTCTAACCATCTTAAACCACTTTCCTTATTTTAGGGCTAACCTACTTCTAACCACTTGTCAATTTAGTAATTTCTCCATTAACTTTATTATTTAAATAATTTATTTTGTATTCACTTTGAATTATAGTACACTCATCACTTCACTTTATTATTTACCTTCTAAAAATCTCTTAAACCACTTTGACTACTTTGACCTTTTGGGGCTTCTAGATGACTCATGAGGGTTCTCCAACTTCAC
>JASDQU010203368.1:8811-19287 GCA_032191745.1 Picea mariana
AAGGGTGGCCAACAGATGTGCGCTTAAGTACCACTTGTATTTCTTGCGTGTATGAATCCCTCAACCGCGGGTTTATGCGCATAACGACAGATCTCTGTGGCTTAAAGACGTCGGAATATGTCTCTACCCTAAAAAAAAAAATTAACCCACACTTTCTACCGAGGAAAGTGCTCTGATACCACTTGTAATATACCAGATATAAAATGTATGCAGAATAGAAATAAAATGCTAGTAATGGCAGAATAATAGCAATATGACCAGAACATTCACCACAATAATACTGAAATGATATAAGAATAACAATAGAAATAGCACTTTGAATCTGAAAGCAATGTTCACAGGCCTCTTCGAGGGGGCAACCTCCAGTTGAGAAAAGCTCTATTACAATAATCTCCAAGCTAGGGTTCTCATACCCTCGACTCCTATTTATACTAAAAAGAAGCATCTAGAAGAAGATCCTTCTAGAAGCGAAAGATTCTATTAGGTCTTCTTACATCCGCCTTATTCTATTTTATTGAAAGGCCTTATTAATATTGACCTTTATTACATCCAAATATATTGTTCTACCTATGTGCGGGTTAGGACCCTAACATCTTCCTCATAGTCCCCCACCACTATTTATTAAGAAGAAGGATCTTGTGGGAATTGAGAAAAAAGTATGCAGTTCTTCCTCACATGTAACTATAATTGCACCACCTACAAAGACCCCCAATGGAAAACATCTCAATCGGGCATGTATAAGTTGCTTGAGGCTAATTTTTGTCATCTCCTTGAGGCTATCTAGTAGTTTGCAATGCACATATCACTCATCTTTGGAGAAAGAACCTAGCTAGTGGATTAAGATTGGATGCAAACCTTGGATTGGTGTTGGACATGTCATTGCTAGTTAAAAACTCTTCCAAATCTAGGGATCCAAACACAGCACACACAATTGCTTTGAAGTCTACTATGATTCCTCGCGTAGATTTTATGGACATTGATTACAATCCTTGTTTCTCAATATACTTTTGTCCCTACAAAAAAACATATAGTCTTTTATGGTGAATTCCTACAACCTTACAATCCTCCTTAATCAAAGCACTGAACATCTAGATATTCTAGTTGATATTGACCCTAAGTTCAACACACTAACATATTTTTACCAAGTTATATAATGGATTAGTTAACAGACCCATAATATGGCTATAGAACTCTTCTACACTATTAAAGTAGGTCAATTCCTTGCACATGCCAAGCATTTCACAATTGATAAATTATGATAAAACTTTCCTTAGTTGTTGGAAAATGCTTTTAATTTTTCTACATTAACATTGAATTTCATCACCTCGAGGACCAATATTTATACTTATGATACTATAGGGACCATTTCTAATTGTGGGGTGATATTGATTTGTGCATAGATACAACTCTAGATTGCAATAAGCCATCCTTATACTTGAGCATGACCAACAAAACATTGATGCCTAAAATTGTATTCAAGAAACAAAACTCAAACACTCTTGTGGGTTATGCATAAGGATTTGAAGAAATACTATCCAATGCTTAAATCCCTTTGGGTACCCTACTTCCCTTTTAGCATTCCTTATGAAAAGCAATAACATGGGAGAGAGAAGCAAAAAGTTTTTCAAGAAATAAAGACTTTGAGACTTCCTTCTTGTGATTAATGTTTTCTTTTCTAATTATATATTTTTATGTGGTTTCTAGTTATGTTGGAGAGCATAAATATAACTAAAATAAGAAGGGGCATAAGTCTCATAAAAATATACTTAAAAAGAAAAATTATGAACAAATTGAAATGATACCAGTGTTCTCCATATTTTTTTGCAATAATAAACAACATTAATTCAAGTGTAGAAAATATATCTCTTTGGATAAGCTGCCACATTATGATGACGTCTCTATGCCATCAAAGTCACCAAATAATTGCATTGAATAATAGAAACATGAACATAAATGAAAATAAAACGGGATCCAAAAACCCAAAGAACCTTAAAAAATGATAAATGGAATAATAAATATGCAACTAAATATAAAAGAGTAACATAGTTTGTACATAACATAAGAATACAAGATTGATAAGTCAAGAACAATATGGCACAAACCCCAAATTTATTCCATAAAGATGATCATCATATTACATTCAGAGAGTGAAAGAGTGTTATTAGCTTCTTCAAAAGTTGAGCTTACAATACTTAGGTTTTTCCCAAAGTGTTCGAGAGCTTATAAGGATAAGATAGAAACCCAAACCAATAGATGAAATGAAAAGGTAATTCTCAACCTCAAAGTGGATAAGAAAACCCCTAGATCAATAAATAATCTTTGCAAGTTATTAAAGCAATTAGGTATTTACAAATTAAAACAACTAATTTCAACAAGAAGAAATTAATATACCTGATCCAAGTGGATATCGGCGTCCACCCATCTTTTCCAACTGGCTCACATACAATTTTCATCTTGGTAGTTTTTTTCTAGCTTTTCGGGTCTTAAACTTCCGGGGTGGTTTTGAGACCCTAAACAATGTTTTTTGGGCTCGTCACAGTCACATCAGAAACAACAGAGTGTGAAAATGACATATGTAGTCCTCGGATAGACCATTCCAATGAGCTATCGTGCACATAAAACAAAGATCGTATGCAAAAGTTATGACCCCGTGAAGTTTATGTACCAACTTACCCCATCGGGGCCCACATGAGTTTTGGCGCTTCATCTCCTAGGGTTAGGTTTCTGGATATCTAGGTTTTTCTGATTCCTTCTTGATGCTAAAAAGGCTTGGAGACCTCATTGTAATGTGCTTAGGTGAATGCGCGTAGCCGCCACGTCTCTTCCTAGAGATTAGCTACCACCATTCAAGCAAGATTGTTTCATTATGCATTTTACAATTTCAACAGATTTCTTTATTGAATATAAGTTAAGTTTCAGTGTATCTCTGTTATTGTTCTCTGTATATCTGTGTTAATGTTATAGATCTGTGTTTCATTTTGTTCTGCTCATAAATCTGAATCACTGGTATTAGTGCGGTCTGCTCTTCATTTGTTTCTCTGTGCATATCCCCAAGGAGGTCAGGGTATAAGTGGTTGGGACTTGAATCAGTTGAGCCTTTGCAAGATTGGCCTCGCCGAACCCGACAGACGCCCATGGGGGAAGAAAAGAGAGACGATGGGGTAGGAGATCTCTTTAAACTGTTGCTCGAGGAAGCCCTCGCGCGACAGAGGAATGAGATGATGGATAACTTTGCACAAATCCTTTGACGACTGCCAACAAGAGATGCATCTTCCTTGAGCCGAAGCACCGCCCCCTTCAAGGTACAGATCAATTTTGATATTCCTATATTTGAAGGTCAAATAGATGTGGATGTTGTAGACAAATGGTTAAACCTTCTAGAAGGGTATTTTTCTATCCATAACTTTTCCGATAGAGAAAATATTACATTTGTTCTCCTTAAGGTCGTCCCCCATGTCAAAGATTAGTGGTAGACTTTTTGTGAGCAAAAGGCAATAGAGGAATCTACATTATTTGTAGTCGCACCCACTTGGGGCTCTTTCAGGGATGTTATTAAGGAACAATACTACCCTGTTAGAAGTTATGACGACTTATATACAATATGGACCACACTACGACAGGAAAGGGACTAAACAATGCCAGAGTTCACTGATGTCTTTGACACCTTGCTCACCAAGCTGGGTATCAAAGAATTTGAGCGACATATGGTGCTCAAGTACCGCGACGATTTGCATAGATACTTCCAGACATAAATGGAGTTTATGGACATCTCATCCTTGGGCGCAACCTATCGATATGCTGTCAAAATCAAGCAGAAGCTTAAGCAAAATACATGGCAGTTTGGGTCGGTGAACCCCTCACAACATAAGCAAGGAAAAGGCGGCCCCAACCCGCAGAACAAAGGACAGAGAAATGATGGAAAACCTCAGGACAACTAATATAAGATACAAACAAAGAAGGATAATGGGAAGACAAAGAAAGACACTAAGAAGTGGTGTGAGTTCCATAAGAGCCCTTGGAGTAACACTACTTAATGCCGCTCAAAGTAGTCATTGGTGGCCGAGATGAAAGCCTTTGAATCAAATGTGGGCTATGACTCTAAGTCAGAACTAGAAAAAGGGAGACGAATCATTGACGCAGAACCTAGTGCCACTATTGCTACCAAAAAGGTCCAACCAAGTGAACCTGGTGAACCAAAGGAAGGTGAGTGCTTCTTTCATTCACATATGTGGGCGAAGGGTACTCCGTTTCACTTCATCATTGATAGAGGTAGCCAGGAGAGCCTCATCTTAGTAGAGTTCGTCAAGTGGTTGGCTTTGCCGATAACACCACACCCACAATTGTACACCATCGGATGGATCTGCTAAGGGAGTGATCTTCACGTCAGCCAACAGTGTTGCCTGCCCTACAACATCAAGCCCTTCAAAGATGAGGTATTGTGTGATGTCGCCCCCCTTGAAGTTTGTGATGTTATTTTGGGCTAACCTTATTTATGGAAACGTTATGTTGTATATGAGTCTAGGCCTTTTAATGTTATTATTACTTTGGACAAGAAATTGTATAGGATACCCGAGGTAGTCCCACCTACTGTCATTTCCTTGATCTCTATCAAGCAATGCAGGAAGGTCATCTCTCAGACTAGGAAGTTTATTTTCTTCGTGATTCATGCTCAAAGTGAGTGGAAGGTTGCAACCACATCCATGGCCTATGTGGTAGGTCTCTCCACGCAGTAGAAGCAAGTGGATAAGGTCATGGAATAATACAAAGACAACTTCTCCTTACCCACTAGGGTAGCTTTGCACTATCAGGTCAAGCACTCAATCAATCTTACTCTTGTCGCACCGCTACCCAATGGGCCAATCTATCGTCGCTCTTTGTCATAAAATGAGGAAATCAAGTGCCATATCCAAGAGCTGCTAAAAAAGGGGCACATCCGACCAAGCTCATCACCTTGTGGAAGCCCAATCGTGCTTGTGCAAAAAAAAGATGAGACCTGGGGACTCTGCATTGATTACTGAGCCTTAAATAAAATCACATTCAGGAATGGGTACCCAGTTCCCTGAATTGACGATCTCCTTGACCAGCTCAAGGGGGCCAAATACTTTAGTAAGATTAATCTGAGTCCGACTACCACTAGGTCCCAATAGAGAAGACCAATGTATGGAAGATTGCATTCATGTCTGAAGAAGGTATTTTTGAATGGTTGGTCATGCCCTTTCTCTTGACAAATACCCCAACAACTTTCACGAGGATGATGGATGATATCTTGCGGCCTTTAACCAATTCTTTTGTGGTGGTGTATTTGGATGACATCCTCATCTTCAACAAGAGTTGGGTGGAACACTTGCAACATATTTAGTAGGTTCTGCACACTTTGCGACAACACAAGCTATATGCAAATTTGGAAAAATGCTCCTTCGACATGAACAGGGTCCAGTACCTAGGCTACATTGTTGATGAACATGGGGTGCATGTCGATCTAGCCAAGATCCAGGTCATTCATGACTGGACAACCCCGACCACACTCACTAAGATTCGAAGCTTCTTAGGCCTTGCCAATTTCTATCGCAGGTTTGTGTTGGGATTCTGTCACATTGCATGGGCCCTTAGGCAAGTGACCAGGGGTGGTAGCAAGGAAAAGTTCATGTGGACTCAGTCACAACATAAAGCATTCAATGATTTGAAGCAACACTTGTGCTCAACCCCGGTTCTCTCAATACCCGACCTGCGACAGCCTTTTGAGATTGAGACAAATGCTTCAGACTACATTGTGGGAATAGTTCTCACTCAACATGGACATCCTGAGGCCTATCATACTGAGACACTAATAGATACCATATGTAAGTACCCCACTTACAACAAAGAAATGTACTCCATTGTACAAGCCTTCCACCAATGGGGGCATTACAATCTCGGGAAGGAGACAATCATCCACACTAATCATAAGCCTCTGCAGTTCATGCAGACACAAGACACATTGTAGAATGATCGTCATCATAAGTGGTCCACATACTTGCAGTAGTTCCATCTCAACATCAAGTATAAGACTGGGAGCACCAACTGTGTTGTTAACTGCCTCAATCGACCTTCAATTGCAGCACTAACCACAGTGTTGCACTGTTGTGGACATGAGACCTCTAGATGGCCCCAACTCAATGAGAGATATCTTGACTTCGCCACTACCTACCATATGCTGGGCACAAACACAATTGTCATTGATTTCCATCTTAAGGATGATTTGTTGTGTTATTTGGGCTATCTTTGTGTCCCATTAAGTGAGTGAGCGAAGTTGATTTAGGAAGCTCACTATAGTTGGGTGGCAGGACACTTCAATGTAGAAAAGATAGTGGCAGTGATGCAACAACATTTCTGTTGGTCAAAACTTCGACAAGATTTCAGCGAGTATATCGGGTCCTACATGGCCTGCACCATTGCCAAACTGACCATTAAGAAACAAGGCATTTACACCCTTTTTCCTACTCCCGACAGGCCTTGGGAATCCATCTTGATGGACTACATGTCGGGCCTTCTTTCAACCAAGTAGGGAAATTATTGTGTTTTTGTGGTTGATTGATTGATTTTCCAAGATGGCAATTATGGCCGCCTGCAAGAAGAGCATCATAGTGGAGGCCACTACCAAGCTCTTCTTTGAATGAGTGTGGGTACATTTTTTGATACCACAAACCATCGTATCAGATCGAGATATATGGTTCCTCAATACATTATGGTCGAGCCTCTTGTCACGGTTGGACACCAAGCTCGCCAAATCCATGACCTTCCACCCCTAAACGGATGGCCAAACCGAGGTCATCAACAAGATGATCATGCATATCCTGCGCATGTACAATTCCAAGCATCCACGCACATGGGATGAGAGTCTTCCCTGTGTTCAACACAATTACAACATAGCCATACATAGCTCAACCGACCACAACCCATTTCAGGAGGGGTTGGGATTTCAACCATTTGGTCCCATAGATGTTGCACTACCCCTTGTGTCCACACATGCAGAATCATCCCGTGCTCAAACCGAAGTCGACAAATCCACTCGGTTTATTGAACGAATACAACACATCCACCAACAGGTTCAGGATATTTTGAAGAAGTCTAATGCGAAGTACAAGTAGCGCCATGATTAACACTGTGTGCCACAGAAGTTTCCGGTAGGAGATAAAGTTTGGTTGCATTTGCAAAAAGAACGCCTTATAGGACCCCATCAAAAGATTCTTCCACTCTGCTATGGACCTTACACCATTACCAAGGTTATGGGTGACAATGCTTTTGAGCTCAACATTCCCCCCTTCCTTGGCTTGCACCCAATGTTTAATGTGGACCTCCTTCAGCCATACTTTCCACCATTATTGGACACCTCAAAGATAGTAGAATAGTTGACACTGTCGGAGCTCAACCTTGACTGCATGGAACAATAATCCACTGATCAAATCATGGACACACAAGTCAAGGGTATTCGCCAATAGAAGCTTCATCTTAATCGTGTTTTCAAAGCAGGGCAGCTCCTGCACCAAGGAAAGTGGCTCACCTGGGGCTAAATTCAGCAGAAATTTCCTCATCTAATAGGAGAACTCAACACAATGGAGACCATTGCTTCCTAAGGGGGGAGGATTGATCCAGGTGGATATCGGTGCCCACCCACCTCTTCCAACTGGCTCACACACAATTTTCATCTTGGTAGTTTTTTTCTAGCTTTTTGGGTTCTAAACTTCCGGGGCCGTTTTGAGGCCCTAAACAACATTTTTTGGGCTCTCCACAGTCACACTATAAACTAAGTCATAGTGTGGCGACAACATGTGTAGTTCTTAGATAGACCTTTCCAATGGGCTATCGTGTGCCTAAACTCATGTAAGAGGGTGGGTGTGAGAGTCACATCCCATATCTATTGGGGAGAACGGGGCTAAAGTATAATCAACATTGGGCATAGTGAGCAATCAATTTTTTTTGGAAAATAAAGGAAATTTGTATGGGTAGTCACATGTAGTTTTTACACATTAAGTTTTACATCTACAACCAAGCAGGGAGTAGAGAAAAAGAGCACCGTAGATAGAGCAAGAAGGATGGGAGAATTCTGGAGCATACTAGAGCATTATGGAGTGCTGTGGAGTCGAATATTGAAGAGTCAGGTTGTCAGGCCCGAAGAGTGAACTCTTATGTGAGTTGCACTATAGAAGAAAGTGTTTGCTATTGTTGATGGTAGTTTTCCTATCAGTGAGTTCCCTTGAGTTTTCAGTAGAGATATTCCTAGCTACCTATGCTAGAGAGACCTTGATAAACAAATGAGACACCCTATGTACTAAGAGCAGTGAAGGTGTACATTCCTTGGGATGGGCAGGTCAAGAGGAAGAGAGCTGAAGGAAATTCGAGATAGATGTAGAAAAATGCCAGTGGGTTGTGGGATATTGAGCTACGAGTGGATTGTGATAGACACCCTTTTCCTGTGGATTCCTAGCCCTAGCTCAGGGGTGAGTTGTAGTTGATATTTGGAAAAACAAGTCTATAGTTGGGTGGAATGTCCTTCCCAAGAAGATGTGATCTGTAAACTGGTGGCTTATAGCCTTTCCGCCTCACTAACACATAATTATCTGTAAAAAAATTATAACCTTAGCTCTTCGGCTGATGGGAAATACTCGACTAATCATGCCACAAGTTGAGTCGGTCCAAATACAAATGACGTCCACATCTCAAAAGTCGAGTCAGGGAAAGGGAGTCGGAAGGAATAAAATTCAAGTTGAAAATTTGAATTGGAAGTAAGCAAGTCGGGTCGAGGAAAAGCAAGCCAACCAAGTCGAGTTACCCCAAGTCGGGTCGACCAAAAGAGAGCCAAAATCGACCAAAAATGCTCCCGATCAAAGTGAGGGTGGATTGGATCGACTAAGAATGACTTTTGGTTGAATAGGGAAAGGAAGTCAACCAAAAGGGAAGCCCAGTTAGAATGATTTGACCCATGAGCAAAACAATTAGTCAAAGGGCAGATTTGGAACCCACACGTGAAGGGAAAACTTGGGAAAGTTAAATTTATTGACCAACAACTGAAAGGAAAGTTCAAGGCATGAATTTGATCATCAATGGTGTGTAAAAACGTTTTGAGGATTGTTTTTAATAACCCACGGTGTAGTAAAACACCCAGGGAAACTTTGGCAACCCACAATGAGTTAAAAATGTGGGGAAGTCGATTGTAACATTCACGAGAAAAGAAAACGTTTCGAAAGTTGGTTTGGCATTCAACGACAGAGGAATTTTTTTTTGGGATGAATTTGATAGCCGATGAATGGGAAACACATGTATATGGTCCGTGGACCCAGAGAAACCAAGGTTACTGAAGATACTTCATGTATGATTTATGGGAAAATGGAAAACGCCCTAGCAAGTTGAGAATATGCTCAATGAATCAAACTTAATTAGAAACCCCCCAAATAATTCACAATGGCTCGAGAAGGATGCACATCGATTCCCAACTCGAAATCAATGCATGACTATGGTTAAAGAGTTGTTAGTCCGTTTACTCACCCATGAAAACCATATTAATATGAAATGAGCTAAGACAATAACGAGCATACAATATTATTTTCTAAACCATACGCAGACAACCATTAGGTTATAGTGCAGACAATTTCATCCATAGACAATGAAATTTGAACATGATTAACACACACACAAATCATAATTTACCCTGGAAATCCAAACGAGAAAACCAACATTCTTTTGGCTTCATCCAGGCTCTTATTTATTCAACAATGGGAAAGTTACATGCTCTCTGGTACATATCTATGCTCCTCAGTGACATCTAGGCAACCTCTCTCCATCATTCACAACCAAAGAACCCCTTTCTCATTGAGGGGATACATGAGATAGAATGTTGAGTCGAATGGGAGGATAACTAGAAGGTCAAGCATCCCCAACACTTCAACTTCTCTCCAATTCATTTCTCCTTCATTTATTTATTCATTTGTATTTTATCCCACATGGGAAAGGTTTTATGAATACAATAATATATTTCCCAACTTTACAACATTACATATGAAATCGAACGTCAATCATGATGGCATGGGGCACTTCATGCCAACAAGTTGACCTCCTTCATTGTCCATAGCCTTAAAATTTTCTTGTGCTAGTCATCTTAGAGTCTTGTGTCGATATCCAATCATTCTTGTCGGATCCGATTCAGATCAAACCTCCCCATTGGGAGGTTTTTGGTCCCCAAAAGCTTCCAAGGATAGATGAGGGAACTTGCTTGCAATTTGGTTCCTCTCATACCACTTTTATTTCCTTGTAGTTTGTCCTTTGAGACCAATCTGCCACATTTCTTGCTGTCCTCTGGAAGTCATCCACTCCTTGTGCTACAAAACTATGTCTTCCTTCAACTTTTGAAGTTCAAGAGAGGAAATGTCTTCAACAATCAGAAGTACCTGATGTTCTTCCTCCTCATACAACATGGAGGGTTCAAACAACTTCAAATTTTCC
>JASDQU010203369.1:8682-18927 GCA_032191745.1 Picea mariana
TTCTGACAATTTTGGCAATTTACTATTTTTAGCAGTTTTTAACTTTCGGGGCCATTTTGAGGGCCCAAATGAAGGATTTTTGAGATATATGTTCTAAATGATATACAAAGGCATGATTGATTCAAAAAATGAATCTCCTCGATGATACCTTTCCAAAGAGCTATCATACGCTTAAAATAGAGATCGTATGCAAAAGTTACGACCTCGGGAAGTTGATGTACTAACTTACCCAAACGGGACCTACATGACTTTTGGCGCTTCATCTCCTAGGGTTAGGTTTTTGGATTTCTAGGGTTTTTAGCATTCCTTTTTATTGTAAAAATTCCTTTAGAGCTTCATTGTGATCATCTTCTTGCGATTGCGAGTAGCCGTCACATCTCTTCTCATAGATAAGCTGCCACCATTCTAGCGAGTCTTTCACTATGTATTTTCACAGTCTCTGTACATTTATTTAATTAATAGAAATCATTTATTACTGTATATTTGTTTTTATGGTTGCATCTCTGATACATTTCTGTTATATTATTGAGTATCTGCAATATCTCTGTGCATTTATTTATTATATCTCCGCTCTCATTTTGTTTCGAAAATAATCTGGATCACACAGTTGTTTGCTGGTAAAGGCCAAAGGTCGACCCTCCATAAGGACAACACCAATTCCTTTCCCTAAAGCATCACATTCTAGAACAAAGGTCTTTGTGAAATCAGGAAGGTCCAGGACTGGAGTGGTTCACATGACCATCTTCAAGGTTTGAAAATCCTGAGCAGCTGCTGGATTCCAAATGAAAGTATTCTTTTTAAGGAGTGCAGTGAGAGGTGTTGCAATCTTTCCATAATTCTTAACAAACATGCGATAACAACTTATTAAGCCTAGAAATCCACACAATATTTTGAGGGTCTTTGGGTGTGTCCAGTCTTGTATAGCTTCAATCTTTTAGTATCCACCTTGACGCCGTCCTTGCTAACAAGATGACGCAAGTACTTGACTTCTGAGGCACCAAAAACACATTTAGTTTGTTTCAGCAAAAGTTGGTGTTGAGAGAGTAGATGGAGAACTCGATCCACATGAGCAAGATGGTCTGTCTAGGTTTTGCTATAGATGAGAATATCATCAAAGAAAACTAAGACAAAATTACAGAGAAAAGGATGAAATACATGATTCAAGAGGCTTTGGAAGGTGGAGGGGGCACTACACAAGCCAAAGGGCATGACAAAAAACTCATAGTGGCCCTCATGAGTTCTAAAGGCAGTTTTAGGAATGTCTGCCTCTTTCATATGGATCTGGTGGTAGCCAAAGTGAAGATCAATTTTATTAAAGAATTGGGCGCCACTCAATTCATCCAAGAGGTCATCAATGACAGGAATGGGAAATTTGTCTTTAATGGTGAGTTTGTTGAGGGCACATAAGTCAGGACACATGCGCCAAGAACCTTCTTTCTTCAGGACCATGACCACAATAGAAGAGTAGGGGCTCGTACTAGGGCAGATAATTCTTGCGTTAAGCAGTTCTTGAACTATTTTCTCAATTTCATCTTTTTTGGGAAAAGGGGTGACAATAGGGATGGATATTGGGAGGAAGGCTTCCTAGGACAAGGGGAATGGAATGATCATGAACACCACGAGAAGGAGGGAGTCCCTGGGGAGTGGAAAATACCACTTGATTTTTAGAGAGGATGGATTGGAGGTCCTGTGGCACAGACGGTGTCTCGATTTATTGTATGGCATGGAGTTGGGCAATAATTCCAAAATGACCTTTTTTGAGCAGCTTTACCATGCGATGGGTACTAATGATGTCAGGAGAACTGATGGTGATGCCTTAGAACTTATAGTGTTGGCCCTCCTGGTTGAATTGCACTTGTTGAGCTCTGACTTTGTCATACTTTCTGCCATACAAATACACTCATCATTAAACCTTCTCCCCTCATTTCATCAATAATATATCGCTAATTACACCATAAACCTTCATTATCTCTTGTTATTCATCCTATGTGGTTAATACATAGTTTTTTGTATTTTTAGTGATTAAAAGGATGATTATACAAAAGTTTTGTCAAGGATGGTTTAATCATATGTTTCTATGTCCAAGCAACATGTTCTGTACTGTTTAGGTTTTGGTATGTGCACTATCCATGTTATGGTACCTATATTGTTCCTGCTCCAGTACCCGCATTGCAAGTCATCCGATACTCCAAGTCATCCAGTACCAGAAGGTTCTACAGTCAACCGGTGCCTGGAAATTCATCCGATATTCACACTCCATGTCATCCAATACTCTGCAGTGATCCAATACTACCTTTGCATTCATTCGGTACCAACTCTCTGCCTCTTCCGGTACCAGCTTCATTTGGTACTAGATTGTGCCTATTCTGGTACTAGCTTCATCCAGTACTACCATCACGTTGGTCCAGTACCCATAGTAATGACTGTGTTCATTTGGTACTAAACCCCTGGCTACAAGATTCAGATACTAATTGTTCTAATCTGGTACCAACTGTTCTAATCCAGTACCAACTATGCTAATCCAGTACGAGAAATAATTCGAAATTTTAGAAAGATTCTAGAGGAAAATCGGGTACATCAGTTTTGTCCAGAATGATGTTTTCATGTGGACATGTGAGACAGAATTCACCCATCTCGCACGTGTGGACCTCCAACTTAAGGGGAATGATTCTACTAAAATTATTGAAAAACTCAAACTGCCAATTTGTGCCTCGATTTTCGTGCAGATGGCATCAGATCTAGAAATTCTACTAAATGGGTTTTGTCTAGAATATGGAAAATTAAGTAAGGCGCGGGCAAGTTTTCAAAATTAGAATTGGTTTGGAAGATATGGGTGGGGGACTAAATCGAATCTGCCCAAATTGCAATAAAACCCAGATTTTTGAGGATTTTATCTAAAAATGTAATATTTGGAATATGAGCACTAGGATTCGGTCCCATCCACTCCTCAATGATTATTCATGTATAAATAAGCCTCATAGGGCTATGAGAAAAATCCATTAGTTTTCATGAAGACTTTGTAAATGAGAGATTTATTCTTGTGAGAAGGCTTTGAGTTGCTAGCCATGTAAAAACATAGTTTTTTATCTCAATGAAGAATTGATTGTTTCTCCCACATTGAGCATCCCTCTAGCTTGATCTGAGTTCTTCATAGCAGCACTGACCTCCTGGGAAGGGCCCCTCGGTGAGGGTAAGTGTTTCCATATTGTATTTATTTCTTAGATTAGTATTGTGTTGTTTGTCTGCATGCAATTCAATTTTGGTTTTGATTGCTGATTGGATTTAATTTAGATGCATTTCAATTATGTCATTTACATTAGTTTTGGTAATTAAAACTCAGATTTCATTTTACCCTTCATTTGTTTGAACCAATCCCATAGATATATTCCACTTGCATTAATTTTTCTCAATGCTCCATTTTGTGCAATCCATTCTCATTGCATTCCAATTCATTTCCAAACCTTCTTCCCATATATGCATCTTGTATTTTCTTTAGAAATCGATTGGAATAATACTCAAGATCACATTTATATGATCAAATTTCATATTCATTGCCACCTATTTTCATTAACAAACACATACCTTTTGCAGCTGCTATACTCATCTAGATTCAATTCATGCACAAAGATCAATTGTAGAAGGTATTTTTCACCCTCTAACTCTTCATATTCCACTTGCAATTCCTCCCACAAACACTCTGCCATGCCCATGAGCTCTGTCCACACATTCGCCCTTTGTTTCAAAACTAATCCATTCTGTCATATGCATATACCCATCATGCATTAGATCTATTCTATTACCTAATCATATCTCCATGCCATCTCATTTTTGTTTTGCTCTTGTTTACTGCTACAGAGATTGATTAATTCACTAAGACCTTATCATATACACAATCTTTTGAATGCAAAAAATAAACAATTATCACTCTTTATTCATTTTTTTTTGCCTAAAACTTAGTTAGATTCAAAAGGTATTATTATTTGTATGTAAGTCTTTTAGAGCAGAAAATTAGTAAGCTTGCATTCTCATTCATTTCTTCTAGATTCCCATTGTATTAAATATCCATTACTCTTATGCATTTGATTCATTCATTATTTCTTTATGATTGGTGTATACATTTAAAAGGGTGCTTTTGAGTCTAAGTGAATCTTAGGTGTTGATTGAGTTTGATGATTTTGAGTTTCTCGCACTTAGTTTTTATTTCCCGTACCTTTGGATTCCTTGCACTTTAATTTCACATAGCTTCCATCACCAATGGAAAGATTAGAGGTCTAACTCGTGAGATATGGCCTTCCCGCATTGGAATTCTTCCTAAGGTGTTAGTTTCTATCATGAATTTCATCTTCATTTTCTTGTTTCTTTTATTGCATTTAAGTGTGGATCCGCTATAGGAAATAATCATTGAAGGACAGAAACTTAAGTATGCTACTTAAGATTAAGCACATGAACATCACCATGAGTGCATGAAAGACTGTGATCTAAACCTTTATAGCACTAAGTTATTCCTACGTCCCAGTGATGAATCCTTAGTGTTAATTTGTTGTAGCATGGGTTTGAAGATTGTTTTGCTAGCTTTAGATTAGGCTAGACTAGGCTCTGATCCTACGTTTCCTGTGCCTGCACCTCGAAGCTTACGAGCCCTGGTTGATAATTAAATGTGGGAACTAATAGTGCATATATATAGCCCCAACAACATGGTTAATTCCTTAAAATCCATGAGAATGGGACCCAAAGTCCTTAGCTAGTCTGCACCCAACACAATGTCACAACCACCCATGTCAATGGAAAACATATGAGATTTCAGGTGGTAGTCACCAATTTGGAGACACACATTTTCACAATGCCCTCCACATTTCATGGAGTCGCTATTGGCAATCATGATTTGGAAATTATTGATAGCACGGATATAGCAATGATTTTCTTGGGCAATGTGGCGATGAATAAAAGTATGGGTGCTTCCATTATCAACCAGAATGATGACCTTCCGATGCTTTATGTAACCAATTAGCTTGAGGGTTTGGGGAGCAGAGAAGCCAATGAGAGCATTTAGGGAAATGACCGGTTCTACTTGGAGAGGGTCTGAGGGAGGGGTTATGTCAGTGGGTTCAGGTGACACAGACACAAGGGGAGCTTCAACCTCCTCTTATGAAACATCCTTCGATATGGCCATAAAAATCTAAGGCCTTTGAGTTGGAGTTTAGCCATTCTGTCCCTGATCAATTTTTGGATCTTTACTGGAGTAGAAGGAGGAGTGGGATTTACTGGTTTAGTGCGAGGAATGAAGGAGGGTTTCTGGTTTTGATAAGAGACAACTTGTTGTGCTTCCTTATCTCTTTTAGTAGCCTCCACCCAACTCTGAGGCTGAGCCATGAGGACATGGGAACTAATCTCATCCTTGAGGACACTGATAAAAAATTCTCGAAAAAAAGCATCAGACATGCCCTTTGTACGAAAAGCCAATCACTCAAAAGAAACTATAAAGTCTTCCATTGTTCCAGATTGTTTCAACTTTGTCAAACGACCTAAGTGGCTGGTGTCAGTGTCAAAGCATTCATAAATCTCTACCACAAAGTGTGTCCAAGCAACATACCCTTGACGGACATTTTTTCTCCAACGTTCTTGATCTGGATGGAGAACACCATACTAGAGTTTGGCCAGATCATCTATAATTCCGTACAAAGAGAAATAATGTTCCATTTGACTTACCCAACCAGTGGGATCTGAGCCATCAAATTTGGTCACATCCACACGCAAAAGGCATAAGTCACGTTGAAAGTGATGGGGATGAAAATTATGGGAATGAGAGGAAGTTTCAACTTCTGTATGCACAAGTGGATTAGATAAAGGGGGATCTGTAGGGATATGCAGCTTGGTGCAGATCATCGAAGAGACATATTCAAGGTGGGTAGTAATGTCTTGTTTGAGTTCTTCTTTGAATTCCTCAATTGAGGTGGTGATGGATGAATGCATGTTTTCATTGATGGTGGCAATATTGGCACTAAGATGTCTCACTTCTTGTTGGGTCTCTATGAAATTGGATTGCAAGGTATTGAAATGAGCTTCCAAGTCTTGGCTACGGGTATGGGCCATGATGAAGAGGGAACCGAAAAGGGGCAGGTGGGGTCAAAAAATTTTCTGAAAAATTATAGGTATGAATGTGATAAGGGAGAAGAGATAAATCCAATTTAATAGGTCTCAAATAATGGTGAGATAAATCCACATTTTTTTTTACACCTGCGGAGTTATACTCCAGTTTGAAGAATACTGTAGTGATGAAATTCCCAAATGCTTAATCAAGAAGAAATGTGTAGTGATTAGGAAACTTGAATGCACGAGTCACAATTGTGAGGCAATAGATCTTATCTGTTTTATTTTTATTTTTTGTTTTCATCCCCAAAGGTTAGGTATTCAAGGGTTCTACAGACAAGGGTTTTTCCTGTGCTATAGCTCTCTGATATACATGCAACATCCAACAGTAGTACTCGACCCAATATCTTAGGGCACCAAGTAAGGAGGCTAGACTGTGCCATTAGATGTACTACCCAACTACCCAGGTACTAGAGAGTATCTTCCCGAGTGTTGTTCTCAGTGGCAGTATAACAGTCAGATGACTGATTCATTTGTCTAAAGAGGGCTTCAGGAAAACTAGGCCGATCCATATACAGGTGCTTTTTGATGTGCTACCACTCGAAGAGGTACTAACAGGGGTTACAAGGGTGTCAAAAAGATGTGTGCTTAAGTGCCACTTGTGTTTCATACGTCTATGAATCCATCAAACGTAGGTTTATATGTGTAACGACAGATCTCTGTAGCTTAAAGACGTCAGAATACATCTCTACCCGAAAAAAAAATTAACCCACAATTTTATGCCGAGGAAAGTGATCTGATAGCACTTGTAATATTCCAGATATAAAAAGTATGTAGAACAGAAATAAAATTCTAGAAATGGCATATAAACAACAATATAACTAGAACAACACCACAGTAATACTAAAATGATATCAGAATAACACTAGAAAGAGCACTTTGATTTTGAGGGAAATGTTCACTTGCCTCTTCGAGGGGAAAACCTCTAGCCGAGTAGAGCTCTATTACAATAATATCCAAGAAAAAAGTTCTCATACCCTCAACTCCTATTTATAGTAAATATGTCTATCAAAAGAACCATCTAGAGGAAGATCCTTCTAGAAGCGAAAGCTTCTATTAGGTTTTCTTACATTCGACTTATTTTTCTTTATTTCTAGACCTTATTAATATTGACCTTTATTACATCAAGATATATTATTCTACCTACGTGAGGGGTTAGGTACCTAACAATAATTCTATTTGAGAATGATAATTGTTCTATTCTAAAACACTTTATCGATAGAAGACAATTGAAATCCTTCCATTGACATACAATTCCTACAAATGTATGAAGAAAATGAAAAGATAATACTTGGGGATCCTACCAATTTGTGTTAAAAGAATACCACAACAAAAAAACATTATAACAGGTGTGTTAGGTGAAGGGGGGGATAGTTTGCGATCCCAGAGGAAATTATTTTGCCCGTTATGCTTGGGGTTTAGAAAATGTTACAAATAAATCTATAGAATCCTACACTTTGTGGCGAGGTATTAGGCTTGCAAATGCCAAAGGTAGTCAAAATATTTTCATTCGGAGGGACTCCATGCTTGTGATTAGGGCTATCATCAATCAAGCTGACACTGGATCCAAGGTACAACCTGGGGTAATATCTCATGGAATCGATCTCCTTGTTGGGTTTGAATATTATAAGGTATTTCATATCTTACATGAGCATAGTAGTAAAGTGTACCAATGGGAAAAGTATGGATCAATACTAGAAGAAGGAGAAATAATTGTTAATGGTGGAAGGGACCATTTTTATATACCATAGTCTCATGACCAAGTCATTTAATCCTTGGACTAGGTGTTAGTTGACGCTTTGTTCTATGTGCCTTTTCAACTTCATTTTTCATTATTTCCAAGTAGGAGTTATTTCCCTCATTGATGTCAGCTTGTGCGACCATTTGTTATACTGGAGTATGGACAGAGTTTTGTCCCTCATATTTTGTGGTTTTTTTGGTCCTTGGTGCGGTGTGTTGAAGGTGAAAAGGAGTAGGATGGTTGGAGTTTTGGGAGGCCATTCAATGTGGAGTGTCAACCCTCAATGGGACAAAATCTGCTTGGTCTATAGGTTCTCTTCTTGTAATTTTTTCTTTAGATATTGGGTATTTTCTATGTTGAGTCCTAGTCATGTTGAATCTCCTTTGCACACTAGGTTAATTTTCAATTGGTATGGTATTGTTTTTGGATTTGAAATTCTGGGCCAATTCATTCATTTTCTTTATTATATTTGGGAAGGAGAGGTAACGGGTGGTAGTTGGTATAATTTATTTAGTTTTTTGATAACCTGTGATTCGACTCTCTTAGTGTCTAAAAGAAAAATTCACATTTTCTTTGGAGAGTATGATGTTGTTGGATTTTTATATGGAGAGTCTTATTATAGGGTTTTATTCTCCATATCTCTACGTCTTATCATTGCTGACCTTTCTATACATTCGAGGTAATCTTTCTTAACCTCAGGCCCTAGTTTGGGGATTGGTGTTTTGGTTCTCCTTGTTCTCTATCTTGTCAAACATCTTCATAATGTAGTAGAAGTTGGAAGGTGGGTCAATCCTTCATTTTGGTGCCCATTCTTTAGTATGGGAAATGTGAGCACCGATGAAGATAAATTGTGTTATGAAGACATGTATGTTACTACTTGTACACTTGAAGCTTAACCTGGCCTCTCCTTTATCGACAAAGGGTTTTCTTTTGGAAAAGGTTGGTATGATTGTTTCTTTGGAATTGGTTATACTTGCACAACTATTGTAAATTATATAAATAGGGAAATGGAAATTTGGTGGTATGTTGTTGTCAAAAGTTTTTCTACCCCCACCTCCTACAAATTCGACAACATTTATTCAAGAGGTGTGTGGCTTGGTTATATTGGTAGTAGTGGTTTTCTGTTTGGTATCGAAATGGATCTTTTCTAGAGGGAACTCAAGCAAATGTTTTGTCATCATGAGAAAATATCTTAAGAAAATCACTCTCCCCTCCACCAGTTACATATAAAATTTGGAAATTTAAAGAAATGATTCACCCAACACATTGAGATCCTAGAAACAGAATGATAGTTTTTGAGAACCTTAGTTTTTCCTCAGCCTATACAACTATTGGATAGGCATTTTGGATGCAAGTTTGAGAAATATCCTATAGGTTGAGGAGATGTGTAGTAAAGGTGAATTCAAGATTAGAGTGCATAGTAAAGGCGAATTCAGGATCATAGTGCGTAGAAAAAGAGAATTTGGCGGCACATAAGAAGATAAAGTAAGGAGATAAAGTAGGAAAAGAAACATGTAGACGAAAAGGAAGGAAAATCAACATGCATGCATGAAAGTAGGAAAAACACACACAAATTATGTATTGTCATGAGTTGTAATGAGTTGTCATGGGGTTTTGGAATAAGCTAGTAGGGTTTTGAGCCCTAAACTCTGTGTATAAATATGTAATGGGTTGGGAAGAATAGGTGGCAGAGAGAATAGGCTGAGAATGAGAGAGAGCTTATGTATGAAGGTTTAGGGGAGATTTTGTAGAGAGAGGCTTGCACTGCAGAGCAGCTAGGCAGGATGGGGAATGATATAGTGATGTATCTATTGTAGCGCAATGTGAAAGCCTGAGATGATTGCACGAAGAATAATAGATAAGTCAGTTGTTATGGACATAGCCAAAGGATTGGATGAACCACGCTAAATTATGTGTCTAAATGTGTCCTTTTATGTGATTTTTCATGGACGTTATGTTTATGCATGATTATTTCTATCTCTCTTTGTTATATGAGTGATGCACTATAATTATAAATGTTTCAATGAATGGTCTATGTTACAATATACATTAAAATGGTGTTTTATAATTGAGTTTACCAATTAATCAAGGGATAAGAGAAACAAAATATTGTGCACATGGTATATAAGTATCAATGAACATGTTGATGACCTCACATCCCCTTATCCCTGCGGAAACTTGGTTCCTGCATCCCCAATATATACCTTGGGAGAGACTTCACTTGCATGCGGGTGATGCTGAAAGGGTCAGTATATGAAGGGTTTTGTTGGTTAGATAACTTGAACCTAGAGTCTTACAATCGTGTACCAACAAATGGTTATGTTGCCGGTGTTGGATTACTGAGAGGGTTGGGGGGG
>JASDQU010203371.1:0-10157 GCA_032191745.1 Picea mariana
CACATATTGAAAATGCAAAGGCATTTGTGTGCAACATAAGAGGTTTAAGATTAAACTTTAATTGAATGTTTATATAAACAAAAGCGTCACAACCTTTCTCCAAAGTGTTGTAACTATTCTTCAAATCTTATTTAAGGGGAAAGGCATGTTAAGAGAAAAGTAAAAGCATGAGGACATTTAAGAGTTTATTTTAGGGAAAATGCATGGACATTGCAAAGTACCAGTTGTGACTCTAAAAATAAACAATACTATAAAAATAAATCAATCTGGAATCTGAAGAAAACTGAACCACTCTAAAGCCAAAGCAAAGTGAAAGATGGGATGAAGAACAAACCTAGAAGCCATCGCCTGGACTTGTCATGAAATAAAGCCAATCCTCAATCCATATCATGGATGATATTGTATATCTTCCTCCAATCAAGAAATGGTAAAGAATTATTATCATAAGGATGCCAAAACAACCAATGATAAAGATATCCATTTCTCATATACTTGAAAACCAACAGTCTATATGTGCCATCTGCACAAAACCCAAGCAATCTCACTAGATTTACATGGTTAATGTTTCCAAAGGTTGCAACCTCTGCACGAAACTGCATGTGCCCCATATCATCATTACCTAGTCTCTTCACTGCAGCTTTAGTTCCATCAACATGTTTCCCTTCAAACACAATTGAAAAACCACCAACCCCAAGTTTCCTAGTGAAACCTTTTGTGGCTTCCTCCATCTCCTTGTATGTAAATATCAGGGGAAACCCTGGTTAATTCTATAGAAGTTAATCTTTTTCATACTTAGGATTAAATAATTTATTCTTCACCTTATAGCTCCATGCAAGTAAACCCAAAGAAAAAACTATGAAAACAAAACAAACCCCTGCTACAACAATGGGTAAAACATAGGTGGGATGATGATTTTCCTTGAATGAACCTAGACTGACCTTGATAAATGATTTAATTGTTTGATCCAAGACCCATTTTAGGAATTTGATCTCCTAATAATGGTAACAAACTCCATATTTATTCCAGAAGAATGCCCCAACATAAGAATTTCAATAGGAATAATTTCCTGCATCGCTTGAGGATAGAAGATCTTAGATTTGTGTACTCGTTTGCAAAATAATCGACGTCATCAATGTCCAACAATTGGTTCAAAGCATGGCATATGGTATTCTTCCTTGGACTAGATCCGAAATTGGGTTGAAACTCATCAAATATAGCATGATCTTGACAACTGCAATTCACTCCCAAGATGCAAATGTTGAGGGAACCATATATATCAGGAAGCTTACAAACATACCAAAAGTAGAAATATAACATGTATAAATTAGAGAGAAATTGGGTTTCTAATTCATTATATGTTCTTAAATTTCCCCTTAGAGAATTCCTTTAGGTTAACTAGCATACCCCTCAAGTAGGGGAAAGAGAACACCGAATTAAATCAAGATGATGCATCATTTGAAGATAAGATATGTGTGTTGGATGGTTCATGAATAAATATTAGAGTATCTAGTGAATATGGTCTATGAATAATGTATTAAAATGATGTTTCACATGGTTAAGAATCAATGGAAATCCTTCTATTTGGTACCATCCGTGATTGAAAATTTCTCATATGAAAGGGAAGGAGGCACTTGTGTGGTTCAAACAGGAAAAACCACATTCCCGAATAGAATCAACATATGAAGAATAAAATTTGAAGTTGCAAAGTGAAAAGGCACTTGAAAAAAGAAAACATGGTTTAACAAACAAGACATCAGCACAAATGTGGATATCACCATAGGAAATGTTTTGAAAAAAGTAAGAAGTAATGAATCAAAGGATTTGATTTTATGAATTGATTATTTCAATAGTTTAAGGTCACATCATGCTAAATTTAACGTCCTATGGAGTGGGAAAATATGGATAGGAAAAACAAGGAGTTTTCGTTTAATTTTGATTCATATTCATAACTTGAAAATGGGTTTAGGGTTATTAATGGTTTTTCTATATCCGAGTATGATATATTAAGGATAAGTAGTGATATTTTTGTTAGAAGCAAGAAAAAGTTGTTTCTTGATCAAAATTCTTAGTATGTGGGGTTTCATTGAAATTGGCGACTCCTACCCACTCCTTAGCTTGATAAGAAGTTTATATTTTTTCCATTTTGGTGAGAAAATCCCTTTTAATTTGGTTGATTCTCTTTGAATTCCAATTATTTAACTTTTTTATATAATATTTTATTCATAATTCTAGAGCTAGCCATAGCTTAAGTCAAGTGAAACAACGTATTTTGGAGTTATATGTTTGTTCGAAAAAGCCCCCTTATTTGTATATGATGATGATGTTTTGGGTGATGGTTGTTGTGTTTACAACAAGATTATGTCACCATTTGTCATTGCCTCCCTCCCCATCTTACACAACTATTGCACAATATCCTAATTTAAATCAGTATCAAATTATCTACATCGAAATTGAAATGATGCTATATTCTAAATCCAGATGTCATTTCATCACAACCAATATGATAATTTTATCATTTCCAGACCAAACTTGCACTAAAGTATATATCTTTTATAGCATAACCAAACCTCATTGTCACAATATGCTTTAAATCAAATAGTTTTAGATTCTCATTTTAGTAAGAGAAAACTCAAGTAACATGAAGTAGAAAACAAGTAATTTTGAGAAAAACAATTGACATTCAATATGAAACATATTGATATAGTAAAAGTTAAGCTAATCCATTTATACCAAAATTCCAAATAAGAAAGAAATCAAGGTAACATTTATGTAGGAAAGAAAAATTAGGATAAGCTTTTCCATTAAGACAAAGTAGTCAAGTACACCCCACCTTTCTCCTATTTTAAAAAGTAAAACTTATGAAACTAATCATATCAAAAACCAATCATATGTATCTACCATTTTATTGAGGATGGATTTTATCTTCTTACTTCAGCCTTTATATTTCATCCCCCTTGAGGGTTGAGTTAACGTATGTGCTACTTGTATAATTTTTTTTGTCAAAACAAGGAATATGGTTTATTACATACAAAATGAAAAGTTAGGGTATAACAAATCCTCATTTAAGCATGTTGAATAGCGGACAATAAACCCAAACCATGGCAATTAAATACACAACAAAGTATAGGGTAAAACAACGTAGGAAGAAAAATAGATATAACATAGTAGTGAACATTTTTAGTACCAATCACAAACATAAAAAATTAATAGAAATTTCAATGAGAGAAAACAAACTAAGGAAAATGAGTATTTAAGAGTGAGGTTGCATGCCATCATATTGCAGTTGAAGATAGTCATTGCACCTCTCAAAGGAATACGATCTGTTATTTATGGTGAAAATCCACATTATATGTATTGGTGTGTAGATCCAGAAATAGTTGATGGAAAAATAACTCGACCGGGCTATTGGATGTAGTAGGTAGTAGACTTTTTCATCAACCATTTTTGTATAGAATTGAATGTCTAAAAAATGTTGTTCATGTTAAGAAGTACATAATTATATATTATAAAGAGGAAATTCTAGCATCTTTACTGAGTGAAGCCCAAAATATTCATCTTTCTGTCATACAATATATAAAAATTATGTTGTCGATAGTTACCCAAAAGCAAAGAAGCTCTAGTGGCATTATCCAAGACAATGGTATTCAATATTGTCAGGAAAAATGAATCGGAACTAACCTGCATGAAAAAAATATCATCATGCAATACCATGTTTGAGCCACCCTTCAAATGGAACAAAAAATCAGGCAACTAAATATTTTTTTTCCACACGAGAGAAATTGTAACACAATTCAAATCCAGCGATACTTTCCACTTCATGAGCTCTTATGTATCCAATCTAAGAATCAAATTCAACTACGAGATGGTTATAGATCATTTCGATAAATATAATCAAAGAAGTGCCCAAATCGATTATAGTTCCACCATTATCTTTGGTTTCAAATCTCAATACCTTGGAGGGAAGTTTCAAGTGTTTTCCACCTACAATGACATATTTTGACCAATGTGATAGAATTCGTTGTATGGGTAAAAAGGAACACAGGATTTATTTAGAACGGGATTTTGAATGAAAGGGATATGTTTTGGGACAACCTTGTCAACGAGCACCATCTTGTTGATTTTGTTTTGGTCATAAAAAAATATCTTGTTTTGAAGGCAATGCACAAATTTGTCACCAATAAGAGGACTAAGCTAGGAAGGCATAGGCAGACCTCTTGTTCCAAAACCTTGTTGTTTGGGGAGAAACATTAAATATCTTCACAAAGACATATATATCTGCGTAGCTATTTGACTAATAAAGTCTACAGAGGTATACATACCCTATCCCCCTCTAGATTTGAATATGTGACCTCCAAGGAAGAAACACACTTGTTTAACCATTAGGTCCACTAAGGTTGTATTTTTTTTTTAATGTGTTGAATACGTCCTACCATAAAAATATTAAACCATAAGAATATGTAAACATTGTTATCCAAACTTAATACAAGATTAAATATGTAAAACCCTAATTCAAAAATTCATCAATAAAAAATATCAAGAAGTCATTAAAAATAAAGTAACCGTCTCCTCACAGAAATTTCTACTTCTCGGAGTTGCAAGTCACTACAAAACACATGCATTGAATGATATGTAAGTATATACATATCTGTGTGTGTGTGAATAATGATCATGGCTTCTCTCTTTTCTCCTTGAAGAGAGCTAATAAAGATACACCAGACACCTTACATACACTGGAGGTTCCTTGACCTTGTTTGATGGTGGTAAGGGAAGACCAAGTTTCTTCACTCCAAGCATATGAGGAGGAATCTACAGAATACAAATAATTTAGAAGGCTTCAAAAAATCAAAATATTTTTCTTAAAAGTATACTTGTTTATTTGATAACCTAGTAAATAATGAAGAAAATAGAATGCCATAAAAACTCATTTTTCAAAGAAAGGACATCATGCTTCAACATTCACAATGTAATTTCTCAACCACTGACTTTAGATTGATGAGAAAAACTATTCACGAGACTCATTGGTTATTGAGTAAGACATGAAATACCATGCCTTTTGCCCTATATGTTGGAACATAACTTCCATAGAAGGGCATTGGTTATAGGTATGTAGCTTGAGCTTGCCAAAAAGCATTGTCTGCCTTCAAAGTGACAGGGAATTGACAGATAATTTAAAATCTAGTCATTTAACAAAAATGAGATACTCTTTTTAATGAATGAAAATATACCTTCGTTCTCATCCAAGGAAATTTGATGACTAAATTTCAATCTAGATGGGTGCTCAATAATAGGTTATGGGTTCATGCCCATTATTTTAGATTTCCTTAAAATAAATTCACATGGTTTGCAGTATAAACAACATGCCCAAAGGAAAATATAAACAATTTTATTAACAAATATAGGAAAAATAAATCATAGGTCCCAACTCAAGTTCATCTTACCGCATAACAGTGCATGCAATATGTCGGTCGATGGAACGTACTATTGTTGAGCTAGTTGTTTTTGTTTTTCATCTATTGGACTACTTTTAGAGCGTACATAATATCCAAATATTTAAAACAATAATGGGATTTTTCTAAAACAATAAATTCATTTATCATTTTTTTTCAAAATTTATAGCAACACTAGTGCAAAAATATAGTAAGTAGACACGAAAATGAAGGATAAATAACATGCATCATTTAGTTAAAAAGTGTCAAAACATAACATTTTAAATTACCCTTATTTTTATTTAGTTAAAAGATGTCAAAACATGACATTTTAAATTCCCTTATTTTTAGAAATTACCTAGCATTCCTCTTATTTATTTAATCATCACAAATAACATGGGTCATTTAATTAGAAAAATTAAAATTAGTACTTTTAAACACTCTCCTTTGTTATAATTTACCCAATCCTCCTCTCATTTCTCTAATACCCTAACAATAAATGGCTTTATAATTAACAATAAGTCCATTGTGGAAAATTTACCATTTAGATGAAAACAATAATTTAAAAATTAAGTGATTCTATTTAACTTCAAAGTCCCTCACCCCTAAGTTACCTACCATTCATACCAAAATATATATTGATAAATTTAAATAACCATGTATAAACTCAGGTAGTATTTTCACTTCTGAAATGATGATGACATCTGACAGTTAAATTAGGCCTTTTTAACCAACTCAAGCAACTTATAATAGCATGGTTGGCATGTAGCGCATCAAAGGGTACAAATTGGCTTCCCCAAAAAAATAAATTGAACTATCAACTGAAAAAAATTGACTGTTAATCCATCTTTCACAAACCCTTATGTTTGCGGAATTCCCTAAAATCATTTCACAGTTTTGAGAATCTCAGTGAAAAGAGGATAGGGAATCAATTTCTACGAAGGATGAGTCTTGTACATGCTCACTCGATGTAGGGCCTCTGCAAAAATAATTATGTTTAAAAGCTAAAACCTATTCATACGTACACACCACAGTTTGTTAAGATTTTAATTTGTGGGCCACTAGGCATAAGCAATTTAATTAAGAAAAAATCCTACAAGGCTTCAAACCATAGTTTATAAAGGATCCTTTTTAGAGTAGACACAACTAAAACATTCTCCTAATGACTACTTCAAGATATTCTTCTATGATAATATATTATTTTTTCTTAATTTACTGTATCCTATCAAACAATGGGAACCGTTCCTAATAGTTACATCCTAGGGGTTTCAATCTGCCATTTATGGAGGTTACTTTCATAATAAACTTAACTAAAAATTTGAAGAGTAAATTTGACTTTTAAAAAAAAAATTATACACTAATTTGGGCGAGTTTATACATATAACTAATTGTAACGAACCTCCTTGTTACGACAACAACTCTCTAACAGGTGCAAATTTTATTTTTTTTTCAGGTGTGTGTGCGCGTGTAAAAAGGAACATACACACCTGACGACTAACAAGACGCAACCACGACGATCACAACTAGAAGACACAGGGTGCTCAAAAAGTAACTACAAGCATTAACGATCATAGATATAAGGCACACAACAAGTAACTGCAAGCATTAACGACCATAGCCATAAGGTGCACAACACAAACATTTAACGACATACTGGGTTATGCAGAGTATGAACACAGAAGGAAGAATCCATAGTAGTAGATTTTACTATTTCTACACAGGAATGAAGGGGGTTTAATCTTAGTTCTCTGCTTCGGAGACAAAGAAGGTCAGATAGGCTCTTGGCCGACTGCTCAGGAAGAAACTAGTAATCTCCGTCAGGTGTGTCGCAAGAGTGGAAACCCTACCTTTAAAGGGACCGAGACTCTTGATATGGCACAAGATTCTTTACACAAAAATAATCACACACACAGACTTATATACTAGGATACATGGAGGTGTCTACATCCCACCCGACTCACACCAGAGCAAACTAACTAACCAATCAACCCCCATCTAGGACGATCATTGCGCAATGACGTTCTATAAATCAACACACCTGATTTTGAATTCCATCAAGACACAACATAAGTGTGAGCGAAATGAAAACAAATTTTACTTAACTCCCGAAGCATGGGTAGGCATCTACTTTACTTCTAGGTGTCGAATTAAACATTCATTGGTTCTACTATAGATAACATTTCTAGATGAAGTGATGGGGCACATGTCTGTCACACCTATCACTGTGCCCAAATAATCCGCTATGACTAATCAATCCACTACGCAAATATAATTTAGCAAGAGAATCATATATGAAGATAAACAAGAAACACGAGAGTATGCCACCACCTCTGAATTGATATAATATATTCTAATCATGATGAGTGCTTGTAAATGTATTCTAATAAAACACCGAAGGACTACAATATGACTACAATACAAGGCAAATATGATTAGAATAATCATAATAATTTTGTAAATACATGGAAATTATGATTAGAATACCTGGAAATTAGAATACATGGAAACATGATTAGAATGTAAATCTTGGCAATGTAAATGATTAGAATACATGGAAATACATGGCAATTATGATTAGAATGTAAATCTTGTAAATCATGATTAGAATAATCTATTCTAATCATTTTTCTCAAGGCAATTATAAATAAAACACCGACGGACTACAATACATTAACCATCACCGCAGCTAATTTAAACTAATTTAACAATGTTGTAATGAATACGAGCATGCTAATTTAACCATGCTAATTTATTTTAATTTAACCATGCTGTAATGAATACACAGTCTTCACCTCACATAATGATCATTCTGAATTTAAAGTTTTCTTGTAGAGTTGAATAACAATTTAGACAACGCCTAGATTAAACGAGGCTGAGCTAAAATGATAGAATTAAATCTACACTGACAGGATTACATTAATACTGACAGAATCAAATCAAATTTGGCAGATTTACTTACGACTGAATCCTTGGCAGCATTAGCACGACGCTCTAACTAACTGAGTTAATAGGGAACATGTAAAGTGACTGACCAGATGGATAATCGCACAGCTTGGTCAACTATTTTCATAACCATAGAGGATTCTTTTTTTTAAGGGAAAACGTTTAAATCTGAGGGCCATCGGACATCATTCAAGGGTTGGGAGTGGATCGCGAAGGTAACGTACATTGTAATAAAATTCACCCTGTAATAGATAGTTGCCCACTTGGTATTAAAAACGCACATCGTAACCCATAAACATGCACACTGAAATAAAAACGCCCACTGTTATAAAATGCTCCCTGTAATGGATGGTAGCCCACTCTGAAATAAAATCGCACACGCTAACACTTAAACATGCCCACTGATATAAAAATGCACACTATTATAAACCGCTCATTGTAATAGATGGTTGCCCACTCTGAAATAAAATCGCACACGCTAACACTTAAACATGCCCACTGAATTAGAAGAATGAAATGCCCCAACGAATTGCCAGAAATTTACAATGAAATGATGGTAATTTTACAAAAACGAATGACAACAAGTTATAAAACGAAATTACAGCAACTGATAACACAAAATGCCCACAAAAGAAATGCCCACAATAAATAAGGAAAACGCCCACAATCACATATAATGCCCATATTAAAACAACGCTGGCAGAAATACAATGCCCACAAAATGTAAATACACCAACAGAAAGTAAAAACACCCCCGCAATGTAGAAATGCCATGGCTAAATGGTTAAAACTCCCTCGGTGAAATTGAATGCCCACAGAGAACGAATTCGCCCAAAAAAAAATGCAGAGATATATTCAATTTGCGGAGACACCATTCGATTGTTGGGCGAAGAGGAAAAATGTAGTTGATTAAAGGAGAGCCAATCGGCAAGAAACACCAGGTAGTTCATGGTTGGGGGCTGCAAAGGGTTTGGGCGCATCAATCTAAGGGTAACTTAAAATAAAAAGTTAAAAACATAACGCAGGCCTTCACATACTCTTCGACATAGAAAACAAACCACATAAATAACACAGGGCAACACATGTTGCAGTGCAACAAAAATTATCCAAGGCGCAAGTTCAAATTTTCCAAGGAGAAGAGAAAAAATAACCAACATGCAGAGATCGATAGGAGAACCAATCTATTACACTTCAATCCACAAGGATAATACATTTGAGGATCATATTTTTATTACATTTGCATAGAATTAGCATGCATTACATATACAACCAATAATCTGAAACCATCCTAGATCACAATGCATCCTATTCGACCGAATTAATTAAACAACCCATACCGTTTCCTCAATTCCCGCCTCGATTGATGACCACATGATCTGTGCCACTCCTTCTCCATGCCGCTTCTGCTCGCTGACCATATTGACTACACCGGTACCTCCCATCCAATCGCTAGGGGTACTCTGCTTCCCCCTTAGCCCCCCGAGCCGCAAAGTGGCCACACATTGTCCAGATGGTAGATCTAGCTTCCCAGCTCGCCTCACAAGGCTGAGCTACCACTCCAATACAAGCTGAGAAATTCTCAACTCCTCACAAGCAATCAGTCAAGTCACAATTCGGCAGTGTAACGATATGCTAACAGCCGATTTCTTTTCTTCCACATCTCCCTTTTCTTTTATAGAGTTTTGAGACCCACCAACTTTCCTAAATCACATTTATTTTAAGTTTTAATGAAAACCCTCTAAAAATTCTCTGTTCTACAAGTGTCATTTATCCCCCACGTTTCTCCCA
>JASDQU010203372.1:5727-18934 GCA_032191745.1 Picea mariana
TTGCGCTTTGCTGCAACCTTGTTGACCTGCTTCTGTTGGATAAAAGGTGCTTGGGCCGAGGTTGTAGTGGTTGCAGTATCCTTCTGTTCACCTTTTGAACAGATTGTGAAGAAGCTGAATTTTGTAGTATGGGATACTACCTTGTGGAACTGTTTAGGTGGAACAGTAGTCGGAACTACCTCTGGTATTCTGTAGAGATGACCCCCTAGAGAAACAATGACACTGCGGGGTCGAGACTCATAAACAGCATGGTGTCTCCACATATATGGCTGACCCAAGAGAAAATCATAGACATCCAGTGGGGTAACATCAAATAATACCTCATCCTTGAAGGGTTGTATGTCATATGACAATTGATACTGCTAGATGACACGAAGACCGCGTCCTTGGCAAAGCCACATGATGTTGTATGGATGTGGGTGTGGTGTTGTCGACAATCCCAATTGTATGACCTCTTCTAAGATGAGGTTATTCTGGCTTCCACTATCAATAATAAAATGAAGCGGGGTCCCCTTCACCCACATATGTGAATGAAAAATGCGCTCCCCCTCTTCAGGATCTGCTGGTTCTTATGGTTGAATTATTGCAGTCGCGACAATAGCAGTGGGGTATGCGTAAATGATTTGTCCTTTACCAGTATTTTCAGAATCAGATTCTGAATCAGGGTTTGGCTCCTTGTCATGGATCAGTACTCTAGAAACTGTATGACCTCCCGCATCAGGACTCTGTGGCGTCTCTGCAGCGCCACTACTACCAACATTGAGATGAACAAGCTCCAAAAATCTCTTTATAAAAAATAATTTTTTTTTATGAGATAATGTAAAAGTTAAAGAACAAAGTTTCATAATTGAACATATGAGTACATTAGAAAAAAGCACTTTAAATTATGGTTATTACCTTATATGTGTTAAGTTGTGACATAAGGAGATTGATCTTTTCTAGGACATCGAGAGATTGATCTGGATGATCTTATAAGCTAGCAAGTTCCTTGTTCGCTTTAATGATATTTTTTTTTATTAATACCATCAGATCAGGGGATGAATACAACCCTTCCTCATCGTCAGAATTATGATCAACATGGCTTGTTGACTACATATAATTTCAAAAAAAACAATGTTATTTTAGTAAAATTATATAAGAAAATAATAAAATTCATGTAAAATGAAAGTCAAATTTGATAATCATTTACATGTTCAGTTGGCTCTTTTCCATGATCATCCTGCCACATTATAATATAATTAGAACCCCCAAATATTTAAAAAATGGTTAACGATAACAAAAAAATGATTTCCACCCAAATAAATAAAATTGGGACTGTGAAATATTTAAAACAATGTTAAAGATTAAAAAAAAGAAGTATAATGCAATAAGTAGAGGTTGCTTAAAGAGGTGTTTCATAAGTACCCACACCCTATTAGTCGATGTTTTTATTCAATTCAAATGGTAATCCACTAATAACTCTTCCCTGGGAGCTATCTTTGTTATTGTGCACAGGACTACCCGATTCTCTTTGTGTCCCTCATATATGCAATTCGATTTCTTTTTTGTTGTCCCAGGTCGTGTGTTGTTTATAAACCCTGCGATATTGCTGAAAGCTTTAGGCCTTCCATAAATATAGATAGTCACTCCCTTATTTTTATCCTTGTTTATTAATTGTATATAATTTGCGGCGAGTGCATATCTCTGCATACTTCGCATGTACTATACCAGCCGCATCCAATCGTTATAATTGTAACACAGACCAACATAGTCCATCTATTTAGTTACTGTATTTCATTTTACAGTTATTCCATCCATGGAAAATAGCCCCAGGCCATGTAGGGAGGATGGTGCAATGTGATATGTCCTATTGTTGACAATGAAGTCAACATTTATAGGAGGCAGTTCCTTAGGTACCCATTGTTTCACCGGATGCTTATACCTGAGTGGAACCTATATGTCTCCTATGCTCTCATCATCATAAGATCATGATCCTCCTTTGGCAAGAAAAAATTCCACGCATCTACAAAATTTTCTTCTGACTTTTTCACCTCTGGTCCTTGTTTTCTTATCATATCTACTAGATGCAGTCGCATTTCCCTCTATTTGTCCTAATATTTCCTCACTCGACGAAGAAATATCTGACATGTACATGTTTGGTTGTACCTTCAGTTGCATGTGCACGTGTTGTTAGTGAGTAGTCCATCCTCATCCTAGTTCCAATTTTTGAACTTTTTTTTTCTATATTCAAAGTTCTAAATAAAAATTTTATATCTTTAGTTTTGGATGCACAATTAGAGGGTGCAATTACCGATATTAGTAGGGGCACTCATGCATGCAGTGGATTCCCAACTTAGTGAAGGGTATGAATCTCTAGGTGGGTGCACCTTATTTCGACTCACTTATCCATGCAAGCAATATGCACTATGGTTAGATTTCACATTGCAGAATAGTGGTCAACCACCTAATGTAATGTGATATCCCTCTTGATTTTGGACATATTAAGGACATATTAATGTGATATCCCTAAATTTTACTATTTCTTGCCTTCATGGAAAAATAAGAGCTCACTTTGAAGGTGAAAAGGATAAATATATTCATTGCATCTAACTAAAGCCAACCTAGGAGGATGTTGTACTCTAGGTATACTAGAAGTACTAAAAAATGGGTGTCTACAATCTCAGGACCAAAAAAATAGGGATCACAATAGCATTGAGGGGTCTAGTCTTAGATTTGCTGAAACCTTAAAGGGTCCATCAGGTGGGTGAAAATAAATTAACACTAAGGACATGATAGATAGGAGTTATTATGATGTTAAGGGAAAATCCAGGATTACAAATTACTCATTTGATGGTGAAATCATTGTGATGGATCTAAATGAAGAATGGGTTTACCTTATTGGCTTTCCATTCCTCTCTCAAAGGAATGCGGGAAATATCTAAGGAGAGAGAAGGGGACAAATATTTTGTAATCCTAGGGGACAAATCGTAAAAGGGACTCAATTATATGGGCCGTCTAGTTAGTACATGCTTAGAGAACATTCATGTAGGCTGACATCTCAAAGACATGAGAGAATGACATTTGAATGAAGGAAGAATAATAGGAGGCAAGAAATCAACTAGATTGGGGAGAGGGGGGAGGAACGATACTATAATATTCATGAGGAGATTCCCATTTTGTTTGAGATATGGCTCTAATATAGTGAGAAGGTAGGGGACCTCAAGTGTCAATAAGGATAAAGGTTAGTTTTTGAATAGGTTGATATAAAGAAATACCTACCTAATGCATCAGGAGGAAAATATCCAAGTTAGTGAGGTTAGGTAAAGAATAAGGTGAAGGCTGGTGCCTTTTGAGGTTAGAGTCAAACACTAGTGTCTCGGCACCTCTAGCGATATAGATCCTTTATATAAATTTGAGTGTAGACTAACTAGAAGAAGGGTTAGCATGAGAATTATCCTTCTTTGTAGGAGATTTAAGAGCGACCTCTTCTTCTTTGGAAGAATTGGAGTTGTCTTCAAGAAAATCCTTCTTCTTGTTGTTCTTCTTGGAAGACTTTAGAATATCATGATCGAGCATCATATTCTTGTAGTTGTTGAGTTTGTCATTTTCTCATGTGACAACTATATTAAGATTAGGAGATCTATTAGTTTGGAATTTGTTTGCATCAACTATTTAAGTTTTCAACAATCGTTTGTATTATGAGAGTCACGCTTGTGTTATTTACACCAAATGTCAATTTTTGAGGTTGACACATGATGTTTCTCCTTTTCTGTAATTTAAAAGATAGTTCTAATTTAATTTTGGGCAGGGTCATTTCTGTGACCATGTCTCGCATTGCATTTCTATTGGAGACTCACGGATTTGGTGTTTTAACTATGTTATTTCCCACAATAGACTTAAGTTAGGAATTTTCTATTTGATGGAGGTTTTCGATGTAATCTTCAGTTGAAGGGGGATCTCTGATATAATTTGTGATCATGTTCTCTCAGTTTGAGGCATTGATAAAGAGGTGATAAAAGGTGTCTTCTGGTAAATTTTCCATAGAGTCATGCAAAACCTTACACCATCAATGAATGAAAGTTTATTTAGATTCCTCGTCTTCTTGTTTGAGGTTAACAAGGTTAAGGATACAAGATTCATTTGGTTGAGGGATGTTAAATTATTGGATGAACTAATTCGCTAGCATGTAAGGGTTATAAATTGACTCTTTAGGGAGATGATGGAACCATTGAATGGAATCACCTATCAAGTATTGATGAAAAACATTTATATTGATATTTTTTATAATGAAGAAACTTGAAACATGTAGTAGTGAAAGATTCTTAGTGACACTCAACGTATTCCTTTGCAAGAACACCATTGAATTTAGGTAATTCAAGTAGTTTTGGGGGAATCCATGTCACTACAATTTGAGGGGAAAGGATTGTCTAAATTTTTTTGTGTAGGAAGGTCTATATGATGCATGAAGGTCTTTATCCTTACTTCCTCCATTTGAGCTCAAGTTTTGGTTTGAGTATGCAACATTGGGGGGGGGTGTTATTGTCAAAGGGTGGTATAATCCCACCTTCGCCTCTCATACTTGGATGAGTATGTAGTCATATACCATGGATGCAAGAGGGTGGAATGTTGAAAATGTTCATGATTGGATTCTAGTTTCCCTAAATGTTATAGTTTTGAGGTTGCATGTATTCATGTCCAAGAGGTTGGGAGAATGTTGGATGTATGCTTGGTTTTTGGGTTGTGTAGAGGTTTACATGAATGCTTGGTTTATGGGTTGTGTACAGTTTGACATGAATGCTTGGTTTTTAGATTTTGTATAGGTTGACATGAATACTTGGTTTACATATGGAGATGAATTTTTCGGAGTAGGACATTAACATTCCTTGGCTAAGGTTTGGAAAGTTTTGATTGTAAGGGGCCAATTGTTGTTTCTACACATTTACTTTGCTTGTTTAGAATATATCAAGGATAGAAGTTCAAGGTAAAGTTTGAGGAACCATCAATATAGATGTACCAAGACTCATGGATCTAAAGGATAATGGGATGGTTTATGGGGAGAGCCAAGGTTCAATTGGGCCATGGATAGTGAGTGGAGAAACCACTTGAGAGAAAGAAGGAAAGATATATGTTCCATCAAAAGGGGGATATGTTGAAGAGGAAGGGAGAGGGTCAGATCAAGGGAAACAACTATTGATCTAAGAATAGGGGCTTCCCTCTTACTTGGAAGATAGGTGATTTTCAAGCTAATAGGGAGGTTTAGTGAGGACCTCACAATATATCAAGGTCTTGCAAGAACTTTAGCTCAACACCTTGGAGCCATACCGAATGGTGGTATATTCCCACCTTCACCTGATCCCATACTTGGATGAGTACGTGGTCATATACCATGGATGCAAGAGGGTCGAATGTTGAACATGTTCATGATTGGATTCTAGTTTCCCTAAATGTTAGAGTTTTGAGGCTACATGTATTTATGTTCAAGAGGTTGGGAGAATGTTGGATGTATGCTTGGTTTTTGGGTTGTGTAGAGGTTTACATGAATGCTTGGTTTATGGGTTGTGTAGAGTTTGACATGAATGCTTGGTTTTTACATTGTGTATAGGTTGACATGAATACTTGGTTTACATATGGAGATGAATGTTTTGGAGTAGGACATTAACATTCCTTGGCTAAGGTTTGGAAAGTTTTGATTGTAAGGGGCCAATTGTTGTTGCTACACATTTACTTTGTTTGTTTAGAATATATCAAGGATAGAAGTTCAAGGTAAAGTTTGAGGAACCATCAATATAGATGTACCAAGACTCATGGATCTAAGGGATAATGGGATGGTTGATGGGGATACCCAAGGTTCAATTGGGCCATGGATAGTGAGTGGAGAAACCACTTGAGAGAAAGAAGGAAAGATATATGTTCCATCAAAAGGGGGATATGTTGAAGAGGCCGAGAGAGGGTCAGATCAAGGGAAACAACTATTGATATAAGAGGAGGGGCTTCCCTCTTTCTTGGAAGAGAGGTGAGTTTCAAGCTAATAGGGAAGTTTAGTGAGTTGAATGTGAGGACCTCACAATATATGAAGGCCTTGTGAGAACTCTAGCTCAACACCTTGGAGGCATATCGAATGGTGGTATATTCCCACCTTCGTTGGATCCCATAGTTGGATGAGTACGTGATCATATACCATGAATGTAAGAGGGTGGAATGTTGAACATGTTCATGATTGGATTTTAGTTTCCCTAAACATTAGACTTTTGAGTTTGAATGTATTCATGTCCAAGAGGTTGGGATAATGTTGGATGTATGCTTGGTTTTTGGGTTGTGTAGAGGTTTACATGAATGCTTGGTTTATGGGTTGTGTAGATTTTGACATGAATGCTTGGTTTTTACATTGTGTATAGGTTGACATGAATACTTGGTTTACATATGGAGATGAATTTTTTGGAGTAGGATATTAAAATTCCTTGGCTAAGGTTTGGAAAGTTTTGATTGTAAGGGGCCAATTGTTGTTGCTACACATTTACTTTGCTGGTTTAGAATATGTCAAGGATAGAAATTCAGGGTAAAGTTTGAGGATCCATAAATATAGATGTATGAAGACTCATGGATCTAAGGGATAATGTGATGGTTGATGGGGAGACCCAAGGTTCAATTGGGCCATGGATAGTGAGTGGAGAAACCACTTGAGAGAAAGAAGGAAAGATATATGTTCCATCAAAAGGGGGATATGTTGAAGAGGCCCGGAGAGGGTCAGATCAAGGGAAACAACTATTGATATAAGAGGAGGGGATTCCCCCTTTCTTGGAAGAGAGGTGAGTTTCAAGCTAAGAGGGAGGTTTAGTGATTTGAATGTGAGGACCTCACAATATATCAAGGACTTGCAAGAACTCTAGCTCAACATCTTGGAGGGATACCAAATGGTGGAGATGGGGAAAGGGATCATGAGCAGTGACTTAACCTACCATGTAAATAATGTTAAATTGAATGGCCCCACCATATAGAGTTAAAACCCTAGAGAAGGAATTACTTTGGGAAGTAACCATGTAGGATGACAAAGACAAAGAAGAGGAACCTAACTTATTTTCGAGAAAAGGGACACAACACTCCCTATTGTAAGAGAAGGCTAGTATAAGAAGTACCATTTACCAGATAGAGGGGGGATAAAAGTAGTCTTTGACCACTTCCAGAATGGGATCATCCTTTTTAAGCATGACATGGACTAAAATATCTTCAAGGAAATTTTATATATTTCCATCAAGGGCATGGACAATTCTGATGTGGACAATTTTGCATGGAGGCATTTCTCCCGGACCTCTTCATGAAAGATTGTGAATCTATGGTGCATGTACAAATATGTGAGATGTGGGTTTATGATAATATTTTTAATTCTCGAATCACATTGCTCATTTTCATTAGATGGATCTTTGTCGGTCATGAACTTGTGTAAACCATTCCATTTGGTGTTTGTTGCACTAAGTGTAAAGACAATGTTGGAGAATTATAAGATGTAAGTTAGGTATGATATATTTGTTATCTCTTTATTCCTTTTTATTTTAATGGTATCCTTGTTTTTTATTGATCAAATGAGGAATTACCCCAGAATTGATGCCACTAGACACAAACTCAATCCTAATGCCAACTAAGGAGAAAAAACAACACACGCTAATTAATCTAGGAGTCAAGCATACAAACAAACCTTCTCACAAAGAAGTGTTAGTTGGTGATTGAATCCAACATCGCAGGATCGATGCGCGAAGGGGATGAGTTTCAATGGGTGGGAACGTTATGTTGACAACCTTCTTAATGAACTAACTCCCTGGTGCAATTTACCTCACTGAGCAATGGGCAACCCTCCAAGGAGTCTGAGTGAGTCTAGCCAACGTAGATCCCAGGTACAACACCACCTTCCCTATGCTGTCACATTATGTAGGAAGTCTAAAATATTATGGCCTCTATGGTACCACCTACTATACCAAAGAAGAGGGGGGACAGTCGACAGTCGACACCAATACCAACAATGCAGGTTTGATTACTTTGTCATCCCCAATGCGACCTCATGATTGACCCTTGTGTTAGAAGGGATTCCCAAATTCAGTGATATAGCAACTGGATTTCACTCCCTAACTCAAGGCTTTATGTTGTTTAGCAGCTTTAGAAATTTATCATCACAATCCTATTCCAAATCTCTACACCTAAGCTAATATGGGTTTGAAGAGCCCTAGAAACGTTGCTAGATAAATTTTAATTAGCGCTTGATTTTAGGTTGTTGTTACTCAAAAGAGTGGTCGTGAAACTGATGGTGTTTTGACTCGACTCTTTAAACCATGCAAGAGGAAAATTAAATGCAATAATTTCAACTTCGATGAAAACTAGCTATGGGAAGGAGAAAGAGGTTTTAAGAAAATAAAGAATTTCTTGATAGATTACTATGTGTGCACTACTAATGACAAAAAGTATGAGCTAATTATCCAGATAAATGGAAGAGAAATGACCCAAATTGTAAAAATACCATGCAAATGTCATAGTTCACTTAGTACACCTATACAACATTGAATCAAATGTCATCATTTCTAACATAGTAAAATTTTATGATTATAGAGACCACCATACACATCTTAAATACTCATAAGGATCACGGGGGCTTCACCTTGTGGATGACCAAGAATTATTTAAGGGAAATGGGAAATGGGTACTCAAAGAAAGATACATAGGGACATATACCTCTAAGTGCATATCCTCAAAGTAAATCATCATCCTCATATCATATTTTAACAATTGAGTGGTGAAGGAAAAATGGATGCGGTGGGGTCAGCTAGCAACATGATCAACAATGGAAGTGATATCACCAGATTTCATAATAACAAGGAATGTCATAGGATAGTTTTAGGGGTCCTAAAGAGGCATAGATGGAACTTCCATATTCTTCAATTGTTTCCTTTATCAATAATAGTTGGTACAAGAGTGGGGATCTCTACATATTTGGTAAGTTGGTTTCAAATTAGTATAATCAAATCAAAGGGTGCAATTTTAGGGGCTCTCGGGATAACAAGATCCAAGTGTGGCTTTCCCCATCTATCTTTACCAATGAAATATGGAATAATATTAGGGTTCTAGCCATCATTAGTGGGTGGAACAATAAGGTTTATCTCAGATATGCTCAAGTGAGGCTACAAATTAGGTGGAAAAGGAAATAGAGTTGGTCGGATATTTGGGTCACCCAAATACAAATGGCCTATTTGGTATAATTTGGAAAATTAATCTAATTCTGCATTAAAATGAAAATAAAACATTATCATTTTCCTTCTCCCACCCCTTCATACATATATGTCCCTTTGTCATATCCCCTTTTGGGGTCATGGGATCCACAACTCCAAAAAATCATCTAACAAACCAAATATAAATGCAAATGCAATTTACAATTAGCTTTTTAGACCCAACATATTCAAGCAATCATAAACTGACTGGATTATGATTGAAGAAAAATAGTGCATATATCTAATGCATTGATTTATGATCCTTTTATAGTTGGTTATAGAAAGAGTGAAAAAGTGAGGGAACACGTGTTGGCTAACAAATGAGGAAAATTGTGTTTGCAAAAGTGCTAGTAAAGGCCCAATTCTATGCAAGTGATTAATAGTAAGCATGTGAAATTAGGCACGACTCTTAAAATGTTTTTCATTGTAAAACACTCTTAATGAATCAAATTCATATGGGTTTTGGGTTTGAACTAATGAAGCATGATTCCCACAACCACGACAATCATCAATGTATGACATACATGGGAAACATAACCCAAAACTAAAGCTTATGCTATCATTTATAAGGTAAGACAAGAACTAAAAAAAAAAATTCAAACAAGCCATGATAGATTGCTTATGCTTGAGTATGGCGCTCTTTTAATATTTTAAATCCAATGCAAGGAGGTGAAATGGTGTTTGATTCAAACCTCGCAAGGGTTTGTAAATTCAAAGGCTTCGTATAGGCAAAATTTTGCTCATACTTGTAATGAGTAATATAGGCCAAACTATGCTCATACTTATAATAAGTAATGGAAATTAAAAACATCATTTTGAGGTTGAGTTTATAATGATAAATATGAAATCAAATAATATCCATTCAAACCATTTAGTGTTGGTAAATATCACAGTGAATAGAATGATGGTTTCGAGGCCATGAGACTATTATATGTGTAAAATTATTCAAGGTACATGAAGTAGGTAAGCCCAGGTTGAACATAACAACAATGAGAGGATTGGGTTTATTATCACTTGCTCATAACTAAAGGAAAATGGACCAAAACTAAAAAAGAATATAATAATATGCTTTTGGTTAAATTATCGTCCATAATTGAAAGAGGAAAGTTACAGATCTGAATGGATCTTGAAACTGCATGAAAGAGCAGATAGGAGAAGAAGAAATTTCCATGCTAAGGGAACATGACATATCTCCTTCCATGAACCTCAATTGCAGATTTTGGATTGATATTATGGCCTTCAATTTTTCATTTCAGAGAGTCATCGAACTTAGCTGGGATTTCATGCTCGATTGCAAGAATGTGGGCTTAAGGTGATGAAGAAATAACACATTGTGACTTGGGGAATGGTGAAGTAGGGCTTGGATGCGATGGAATAGTGGTGAAAAAATATGCCCAAAACCTATGTTGAGCATGGCTCCCTTTTATTAATTATCAAATACATGAAAAAATTGAGTGTGCAAAGGTTATACTCACCATTATTTCCCACAGTCTCGTGCCTCCTTTCCCTCGACAGTCTCGAGCCTCCTTTCTCGATCTGATCTTTCCCTCCTTTCCCTCGATCTCAAATGTCCCTCTCGCGCCTCTTTTCCCTAGACAATATCACTTTAAAGAAATCCTGCCTTACCAAATCCTGTCTCCTCAAAGCGTATGGGTGGCCCTCGACACTCTCGTGCCTCCTTTCTCTCGATAGTACTCTTGCACCTCCTTTCTCAGTATGATCAGTCTCGGATGGCCTGACCCTCGATTAGAGTAAGTAGGAGAAGTAAAGGTGTAGGTTAATGATTCAGTTGACTAAGCAAAGGCTATGGTAGAAGCAAGAGTACCATAGGTCACATAGAGATAGGTACTAGACTCTCCTTGCTTGGTCTGCTCGGTCTCGGATGGGTTTGTTTGCTTGAAGAAGGGTAACTAATTTGAATTATGTTTTCGCCTTAAAGAAAACCCACCTTAATTAAGAGATATTGCCTTACCAAACCCTATCTTGGCCTTAAAGCGTATGGGTGAAATCGAATTATGTTTCTACCTTAAATAAAACCCACCTTAATTAAGAAATCTTCCTTACCAAACCCTCTCTCAGCCTCAAAGCATATGGGTGAAATTGAAGGTTATTTCTACATTTGCATATTGAGTAGAGTAGATATAAAAAAATAAGTAAGAATTATTTGAATTAAAGGATTTTAGTATTTTTTTTTTAAATTGTATTAAGAATATATATTTACCCTTTGATTTTTTTATGAAGGGATAATTTATTTTAGTAATTATCACTATAAAAATTATGAAACTTAGGTGGAAAGATGGGAAAATAACCCATACATAAACCAATAATTAGTATTAAGGTCTAACCAATGTCAAGGGATATGAGGGCCCTAAATGACACTTCTTAGGCTCATTCATCATGAACAACACCTAGAAACCACAACACAATTCCTCTCTAGGGGGTCCTTAGCATCGGATTTGGATAAGGACACCATTAGGAGGTTTTTTGTAGTAAGGATGGGTAGAGAGGCCTTAACCAACACATCACTCATTTGTAAGGCTTCCTTGAAGGCCTCCAAGATGTAGGATATAGATTCCATGAGTAGGTTTGTTTCCCTAGAAATGGGTCTTAACACCTAAAAATGGTTAAGGGGGGAGTAAAGGACTTAAGCCATAATTGAACCTTCTCAAGATCATGTGTCATGAACAACACCTAGACCATCACCTTTTATATGTTTTGAATACTATATACATATGAGTCTCATGGCCTTGACCATGGTTGTGGTAGGGAAACAAGCCTCAAGCCCTTAACCTGCATGGTCAAGGGAGGGAAACAACAAATCAAGCCCCAAACATATCATATATAGCTTAAGCACCATGAACAAGTCATTGGGTCACCACACAAGACCATGGATGGGTGAACAAGTTTTCATCAAGAGCCTTGAACAAGTCCTCAAACCAACATAACATAACTTAATTGGCCTTTAAGAGGGATATAGACATCATGATTAGGTTTTGTACATTGAAAATGGGTGTAGAGGCATAAACATGGAAAGTTGGAAATAATGGCCTAAAGCCATAACTAAACCTTCTTTAACTCATGAACCACCATCAACAACACCTAAAACCATTACACGAGTCCTCTAGTCTAAGTATTCTTTAGCATCCAAGTTGAATATGGGTGACATTATGAGGTATTCTTGATCATCATGGATGTGTCTTACGTTCATGACTATATTTGATGAAAGGAAACAAGAGTCTTCAACCCTAAACCTTGCTTCTCAAGCTCAAGAACCATAGACAAGTAGTAAAACCACCACATATGACCTATGTAACATATCATTCACCTCAAATTGGAATTTGGGCACCAAGAATAAGTTATTTTTGAACCAAGAATGGTTCTCAAGGTCTAACCAAGGTCAAGGGAGGGAAACAAGGGAGTACTTGTTTCCTAAGTGAACATTCTTAGGCTTAACTTCTATGAACAACAACTACAACCCACACAACTTCTCAAGATATAGTGTTGGATGAGTCCTTGAGACATCACATAAGACCCTTGTAGGTTATTTTTGGACTATTTGATGGATACAAGTACCATTATTAAACCAAAACAAATGCCTTAAATAAAAATGTGTTAGACCCCCCCCCCATTAGGAATGGTTCTCAGGGTTGTAGTTGGTGTTCTTTAGAATACAAGGTAGAATATAATGGTGCCATGAGTAGGTTTTGTACAATAGAAATGGGTCTTGAGGGATTAACATGCAAGTTAAGGGGGAAAGAAGGGTCTTAAGCCTTAACTGGACCTTCTTGATCTCAAATTCCATGGCTAGGCTGCGAGGAAAAAACTTGGACCTTATTCCCTAAACATCACTTATTAGGATAAATCACCATGAACAACACCTCCAAATTACCATAACACAAGCCCTATTAGATAAGGGGTTTGTTAAGAACCAAACTTCAATATAGCATAGAAAAACCTCAGGAAAAGTACTCAACGCCTTG
>JASDQU010203375.1:0-12206 GCA_032191745.1 Picea mariana
TAAGTTTAAATGTGTTTAACCTGTTTTAAATGCACGTCATATATATATATATATATATATATATATAGATAGATATATATAAGCATGAGATTGTTATTCCATGAAGTAGCACTTGCCCGGCTGATGTAAAAGGGGGCGTTACAGTAAGGTATCAGGGCATTACAGCTTCAAATGAAAGAGTGTTACATTGACATTCATGAGTAATGTTAAAAATTCCTCTGGAGCCTCATTGTAATCATTCTACTTAGATAGATGAGCATAGCAGCCACATCTCTTCTCAGAGATAGCTACCACCATTCGAGCAAGTTGTTTCAGTTATGCAATATTACAGTTTCAACCTATTTCATTTATTCAATAGAAGTTATTGTTCACTGGATATCTATTTTTATCTATGTGTTATTGTATTCAATCTGTTGTTCCTCTCATAAATCCAGATCAGTGGTATCAGAGCAATATTCTCTTCATTTATTTTTCTTCATGCATGTCCCCAACAAGATTTCGGTACAAGAAGCTGGGACTCGAACCAGTCGAACTTTTGCATGATCAGCTGCACCAAGCCCGACAACAACCCATGGGGGAAAAAAATAAATATGATGGAGTAGGATATCCTTTTAAAATGTTGCTCGAGGAAGCCCTCACAGGACAAAGGAACAAAATGATGGAGAACTTTGCATAGATCCTTCGATGACTTCCCATAGGAGAAACATCTTCATTAAGCGTCTATGAAACCCTTTTCAAAGTACAGGAAAATTTTGATATCCCATTATTTGAAGGACTGATATATGCAGATTCTATAGATAAATGGTTGAATCTACTCGAAGGGTATTTTTCAGTCCACAATTTTTCTGATAGGGAAAAAATACTTTTGCACTCCTTAAGGTCATCCCCCATGTTAAGGAGTGGTGGGATACTTACTCTGAGCAAAGGGCAATAGAGGAATAAGCAATATTTGTATTCACCCCCACATGGGATTCCTTTAGGGATTCCATTAAATAAAAATACTACCTTGTTGGATGCTATGAGGACTAGTACACCAGATGCACCACCCTGCGTCAGGAAAGGGACCAGACAGTACCATATTTCACCAATATTTTCCATACCCTATGCACCAAATTGGGTATCAAATATTCTAAATGAAATCTGGTGCTCAAATACCACAGTTGTTTGCATAGATACATTCAAACAAAAATGGATTTTATGGACATTACATCATTGGGTACAACGTATAGATATGTCGTCAATATCGAGCATAAATTTAAGCATAAAAAGAGAGAGTTTGGATCTATAAAATCCTCACAACAAAAGCAAGGAAAATCTGGCCCCAACCCACACAAAGATGGATAGAGAAAAGATGGCCACTCTCAGGAAAACCATTCTAAGCCACAACACAAGAAGGGTAATGAGAAGTTAAAAAAAGACATGGGAGACTGGTCTGAATACCATAAAATTCCTTGGCACAACACTGAATAATGTCACTCCAATCAATCACTCATGGTCGAGATGAAATCTTTTGAGTCAGAGGTTGATTCTAACTAAGAATCAAATCCAGAAGGAGGGATGAATATTATCAATGTTGAACCTAGTACTACAGTCGCTACCACTAAATTCCATCCAACTGAACCAGAAGAACCAGAGGAAGGAGAACGCCTCTTTCACTTTCATATATGGGTAAAGGGGACTCCACTTCATTTCATTTTTGATAGCGGCAGTTAGAAGAATCTGATATCAGCAGATGTCATCAAGCGAATGGAACTACCTATGACACCACACATGAAAACCTACACTATCGACTGGCTTCACCAAAGAAGAGATCTTTGTGTCAACCAACAATGTTGTCTACCCTATGACATCAAGCCCTTCAAAGATGAGGTATTGTGTGATATTTATCCCCTTGAAGTTTGTGATGTTCTTTTAGGACAACCATATTTGTGGAAGAGACATGTTGTGTATGAGTCTAGGACCCGTAGTATTATTATTACTTTGGGTAGAAAAATGTATAGGATACCAAAGGTGGTGCCACCTACTGCTATTTCTTTAATCTCTGCTAAGCAATGAAGTAAGGTCATTTCATAGACCAAGAAGTTTGTATTCTTTGTGATCCATTCTCAAAGTAATCAGAAGGTTTTCACCACATCTCTGACCTCTACATAGAGTCTCTCTTTGAAGCAGAAGCAAGTGGATAAGATTGTGTAAGAGTACAGATACATCTTCTCCTCACCCACCGAGGTACTGATGCACTGCTAATTCAAGCATCCAATTGATCTAACCCCCGATGCTCCTCTTCCTAATGGACCAGTCTATTATCGCTCGCTGATGGAAAATGAAGAAATCAAGCATCAGATCCAAGAGCTGCTTCAAAAGGGGCACATCAGACCCATATCCTCCCCTTGCGAAAGCCCAATTTTACTGGTGCAGAAGAAAGACGGGACCTGGCGACTCTACATTGATTACAAAGAATTAAAAAAAATCACAGTCATGAACCGGTACCCAATTCCCACAATTGATGAACTTCTCGACCAACTCAAGGGGGAAAAGTTCTTCAACAATATTGATCTAAAGTATGGCTACCACCAAGTTCCCATCGAGCCAACTGATGTATGGAAGAAAACTTTCAAATCTAAAGAAGGTCTCTTCGAATGGCTGGTCATGCCCTTTGGCTTAAAAAATGCACCAGCCACTTTTATCAGGTTGATGGATGATGTATTGAGACCCTTCACCAACTATTTTGTGGTGGTGTATTTGGATTACATCCTGATATTCAACAGAACTTGGGAGGAGCACATGTAGCATATTCAACAGGTTTTGAGCACTCTCCGGTAGCACAAGATATATGCCAACTTGGAAAAATACTCCTTTGGTATAAACATGGTCCAATACTTGGGATAAATTATGGATGAACATGGGGTACATGTTGATCACACTCACCGAGCTTCAGAGCTTTCTGGGATTGGCCAAATTCTACCAATGGTTCATGTTGAGATTCACCCATATTACATGGGTCCTCAGCCAAGTGACCAAGGGATGTTGTAGGGAAATGTTCGCATGGGAGAAGGAAAAACAACGAGCCTTTAATGATCTAGAGCATCACTTGTGCTCATCTCCATTACTCGCCTTACCCGATCTGCAACAACCATTCGATATTGAGACTGATGCATCTGACTATGTTGTAGGCACAATTCTCACTCAACACGGTCAACTAGTGGAATACCATAGTGGGACACTCTCAGATACTGTCCAAAAATACCCCACTTATGACAAGTAGATGTATTCCATTGTATAATCTTGTTCTCAATGGAAATATTACATTCTAGGAAATGAGACAATCATCCACATTGATCTCAAGCCTCTGCAGTTGGTACAGACATAGGGGAAGTTGCAGAACGACCCCCATCAGAAGTGGTCCACCTACCTGCAGCAGTTCCATCTCAACATCAAGTATAATAAAGGGAGCACAAATCATGTCTTTGACTGCCTCAGTCGACCTCCCTTGGCTGCACTCACCACCATCCTCCATTCCTGTGGACATGAGACATCTAAGTGGTACCAACTTTATCAACAAGATCCAGACTTCACCACCACCAACAGCTCTTGGGTATAGGCATGAATTTCAATGATTTTCATATTTAGGATGGACTATTATGTCATATTGGACATCTCTGTGTTCTTGCAAGAAAGCGTGCAAATATTATCTTGGAGTCTCACTACAGTCATGTGGCAGGACATTTTGGCATGGAGAAAACTGTGACTGTTCTATAGAAACCTTTTTATTGGCCAAAACTCTGACAAGACGTCAACAAGTATATCATATATTTCACTGCCTGTGCCATTTCCAACCTAGCCATCAAAAATCAAGGCTTATGAACCCCTCTTCCTACTCTCGATAGGCCTTGGGAATCCATCTTGATGGATTACATGTCTGGCCTTTCGTCCACCAAGCACGACAATGATTTTGTATTTTTGGTAGTTGATTGATTTTTGAAGATGGCCATCCTCACAGCCTGCAAGAAGAGTATCACAAAGAAAAATAATGCCAAGATCTTCTTCAAACAATTGTGGGTCCATTTTTGGATACCACAAACCATCGTCTCTGATCAGGATAATAGTTTCCTCAACACATTTTGGTCGAGTCTCTGGTCATTGTTGGACACCAACCTCACTAAATCCATTTCTTTCCACCCCGAAATCGATGACCAAATAGAGGTCGTTAATTAGATGATTGTGCACATCTTGCACATGTAAAACTCTAAGAATTCATGTACCTAGGATGAGAGTATCCCCTTGTTATAACCCTAATTTTATCCACATATGCATACCTATAATTTGGTCCTCTTACTTTCAATTTTTTCCAAGCCATCACTAAGTTGCTCTTCTTAAAATCTCATTTTTTGAAGATGTACTAAGGCTGCTCCACTAAAGCCCACATATGTACTCAGGATGCTCCACTATAGCCTCTGTACATACTCAGACTACTCCACTATAGCCTACGTATGTACTCAGGCTGCTCCACTACACCCCGCGTATACCTCCAAAAAGTTGCAAAAAATGAAAAGTTGCGAGGAATTCGTTGAGATTACGGACTATTGGGTAGTTTCCCAACTAATCCACCACCTATAGCCCATCACCCAACTAAATAACCATCATTTTGTCAGATAAAAAGAGGTGTTTGGGTCTCATTCATAAAATAATCATAATAATAGTGAAACTCTACCCGTTTCACATCCCCTCCTTGCCCCAAGAATATGCAACCAGCTTTTGAGATTTGTACCAAAATTTCCCATTTTTTCCTTTTTCCTCCATCATAAGACTATTACATTCCCTAGAGAGACGTTGAGAGGAGAAAGATGCGTGGAGGCACAATTGGAGCTTGGTGAAGAGGATCCTAGAGCAGGTTCGAGGAGCAGTCACCAATCTTGTTGTAAGTAAACATTGTGATATCAATAAAAGGAATACTTTTTTTGTCCTGAAATATGATGTGTCAAATATTTATCTTTGATTTATTCTTTATTATGACATCTAACCCATGATTTATATATGATATGCATGTTTGTAGTTACCTATTTATCTATATGTGAATGCAAGCCAACCTTGGGAGGAGGCTTGTAGTCAGCGGAGCTATTGAGCACGAAAGGATCGACATCGGACACAGAGTAAAAGGTAAAGTTACCAGATCTTTTCACTTTGTATTTCATGCATGAATGTGGAGTATATTTAGGGTAGTTATAAAAAGTATGAGTCTTTTAGACGGTTAGATCTACCTACATGTTGAACCCTAGTGTAGTCCATAGGGGGGTTTTCCCACTATAGCAGAATTGACGACCATACTGGGGAAGCCTCTAGGGTTTTAGGGAATATTTTTTGGGTGTTTAATTGGTTTTATTACCTTTTTTGAGTTTCTGCAAGTCTGTTGAGTCTTTAAGGGATTATGGTCACCTGTTGGTGCCATACCAATTCTCCCTGCCTTGTCAGACAACCTGTTTGTTTTATTTTTTTTAAGAAGTTGTAGAGGTGTACACAGCCTGTAGTGGGTCTGCACACGTACATACACATCCTGCTCTATAGATAGCCCATGTACATACATAGGTTTCTTAAGTGTCAGTAGTGTGCCTGTGTCAAGAAATTTTTTGTTTAAGAAGAGGCAATCAACCTCTTCCCTAATTGAAGTCATACTTCTTAGGGGTTTCTTAATTAAGTATAGTGTCTCTGTTGTTACAGTCGTAGCCCAAGTTTGACGTAAGTTTTCTTATCTTTTTAAATATTTCTTGTGTTTTCTTTGAAAGGGTTTTAGACGAGTCTGTGAGTCTTTGATCAACCTTTTTGGTGTCTTCAGTGACGCCCTGTGATCTGCAGTGGGCCAAAGGTTAGTTTTCAGTCTTGTCTTTTTTTTCACTTTTTTCCCTTTCGCTTGCTTTAAAGAAAATGAAAAAGAATTTATTTCAAGTTTCTGGTTTGAAGCATAAAAAAAAAGGAAAAATAAATTAGCATAGTGTTGTGTTTTCTTCGCATCTTGAAAGCATTTCAAAAGAAAATAAAAAAGATAATCCTTCTTTCCTAGTGTTCTTATAAGTTTTATTTTTCGCAAAAGTCTTAAAAACATCAGTTGCACTACCACATCCCTTTTGAGTAAACCAAGCCTTAAAAAGAACGCTAATTTAAAATCAACTAGACTTTATGTTTGTAGGGTCAATCAACTAGTCTAGGCTAGAGCCTTGAATTACGTTGGAGAGGAAACTCTTCAAGGCTTAAAAAAAGCATTGGAGTTAGATCTAGGGAGTGTAAAAAGTCCAGTAAACGTGAAAGTTATCCAGGAACCCCCTCTAACACAGGGGCTAAACACGAGGTCGGGGGTGGAAAGGTAGCAGAGATAACCCCTCCAAAGTCGGATCAAGCGTAGTGGGGAACGCATATAGAGGACTTGTCCTGGGATACTGTTGGTTGCATTTTCCTACAAATATTTGTGGATCTCGAATCCATTCGAGGTCCTCAGTTGTCTTCCAGACCACTTTCTTTCAAGACCCTTGATAGGTTTCGGGCTTGATACCCTGCTCATTGCGTTCCAACCGACTATTGACTGTACCTGCCTAGTGACTGTTCGCGAGCTGGAAACTTAGTTGCCTTTATTTTAGGGACTTACACAGGTGACTATGGAGGTATACTACGGTACCTAGGGCAGACGTTGGGCCACGCTTTCAATATTATACCCGGAGGGTGATTCCGTGTTTGAGTTTCAATTACACCGGTAAGTTGCTCTAGTGTTGGATGGCGTAACTGCTCTTCCAACTAGATAGTGGTCTACTTGAATTACCTTTAGGAATTTTTAGTGTGTGATATGTCCTCCCTAGTTTTCCATAGTGAGTTAGTCATTCATTGCTTTGGGTCTCTAACCTAAGGTGGTAGACCGTCCATTCTGTTGGTCGTGAGGAATTTTCAATCTTCCTCTTTGAAACGTGGAGCTGCCTCTTTATCGGTGTTGTTTTGATAACATTGGTTCGTTGGAGTCAATGTGTGAGACTTTTACATACTTGAACGATCCCTCAAGGGGAGAACTTGTGCATAATATCTTCATGGAAAAATTTACTGACGATACCAACCAAGGAACCCCTTCACAAAGGGATTCTTGTGCTTTTCCTTTCTTCAGAAACATTGGTGTTCCTTTGATGTCCACTTTGTACATTCCTGGGTTGAATGTGGGACTACTAGTTTGGTTGGGTACCTTTCCAAATGTCCCGAATGCTCTTGATTCTTCCCAGTTAAGTGCTTTATTTCATGGGAACAATGTTGTTGTTCCTTCATCAACAAAGTCTTCTCCTCCTCCTTCTCCCACCTCTAGTGAAAGTACAGTTACTAGTAACCAGAAGTCTAAACAAAATACAAAGACGACGAATAGAAAGAGAAAGTCACCAACCTTTGCAAGTCACGTTGGAGATAGGTCGACAACCTCTACAAGTCAAATTGAAGACAAACACCCAATCTCTACAATTCACGCTGGGGGAAAAAGTCCAGTCATTGCTAGTCATACTGGAAATAGCTCTGTAGCCTCTGTGAGTCATGTTATAGACTAATCACCTACCTCTGCAAGTCATGTTAGTGATATGTTAACAACCTCTGCTAGTCATGTTAGGGACAAGAAACCAACCACTTCTAGTCATGCTGGGGGCATTGATTCTGTTAAGAAACCTAGATGGATAGGATGTAAGCCTAAGTTCCCTTGTAATATTTTCAAGGGAGATCACCTTACTCATTTATGCCTTGGCCTTCTAGAGGTACGAAGATTGTGTTCCCTATCTACAAGTTCTTTTGATTTTGAGTCTTCTAAGGTTTCCTCACAGTCTATTCATCATTGGTTGAGAAAGTGGTCATGGCGATCCAGTATTCGGTTGATCCCACTCCCCTTTTGCGGTGTGAGGTGCCTTTAGACCATGTAGTCTCACAACCTATTCATCCATTGGTTGAGAAATTCGTCACAACGATCCAGTCTTTGGCTGATCCCACTCCTATTTTGGGGGGTGAGGTGCCTTTAGACCATGTATTCTCGCAACCTATTCAACCATTGGTTGAGAAAGTGGTCACATTGATGCAGTCTTCGGATGATCCCAATATTCTCTTGGAGAGTGTCTATTCTACCAAATTGGTCAAACCATTCCAATCTTCGGTTGATCCCACTCTTCTCTTGGAGATTGATGTGTCTACCAACTATGTTTTTAGCATTTCCAGTTCAGTACTTTCAGAAAAAGGGGGAATTTTTCTCGCTTCGAGCACACCCCCTCCAAGCCCTAGGATGGTTTCCTTTGATTGGAATGACCTTTTTGAGCCTCATCTTCCTTCTTATACACCCTTTCAAATAAGGGTTGAAGTTAATTCAACAAAAATTTATCGATGTATTTTGGATGAAGGAGCCTCTACAAGTATTTTATCCTTGTCGATTTGGAAAGTCTTGGGATCTCCCGAGCTTGTGTGTGCTTCGCATGATCTGTTGGATTTTGATAGACATCCTAGTGAATATTTGGGGGTTATTCCTCAGTTTCCTATCTCGTTAGGTGGGAAGACTATCCTTGTTGATGTTATAGTGGTGCAAGGGCCATTAGATTTCAATATTCTTCTTGGGCATGATTATGTATACTCTATGAACGTTGTGGTGTCTACGCTCTTCTGGGTGATGCATTTCCCTCATAATGGAATCATTGTCACTATCGACCAAATGGTATCTGATAATCACCATCCTAATTCGACGTTAGTTTAGGTTTCCCCTTTATATGTTCCTAGTGTTCATGTAGACTCTATCCCGCCACGGGTTAATTATGTGGCATCTTATCCTTGGTGTTCAATTGCTTCTGAGAAGGAACTTGTGCAATCATGTTTTCCTTCTTGAGACTTGGTATCAACAATTGGTCCATTGGTTTATCCAATGGGGGCATGGGAGCCCTTGCTTCCCCCTCTTGGTCCAGGTGATCTTGAGTCTCCTTCTGAGTCTGATATCGTTGTTTGTAGAGCCTCAAGCCCTCATGCTTGTGATTCTTCGTTGATATACTATGCCAGTCTTGGCTAGAGCCTCCATCGTCATATGGAATATGGTCAATTTACTTCACCCTTTGGGACTGTCGACCCTCGTTTGTGTGATTTATCGGATTTTGAATTGCCTTCAGATGAGGCTATCCTTGAAGCCATGACTATGGTTTCTATACTATGGGAGGACTTACACTGTGTTTTGTTCTTTCTTCCCTTTTGGGAGACTTTCCAAGTTTACTATCGAAGAGACTCTTGGTCTGAGCCTAGTAGTGGGCTCTACCTGAACTAGTTTTATACATGAGTCGTAGCCCCCTGGAGTCTTCTTTAATTCCTTTTCAGACTCTCTAAACATGAAAAGATTGTTGAGAGATCTTGTTGTCCTACATGCTTGCCAAACTAAAATTTGAAGCCACGTCTGTCTGGTGATAGTTTACCCCTTTTTCGATCCGGATGGTCAATTATACGAACGAAGGTATACTCTAGGAACTTCGGTTCGCTAGAAGAGCATTCTTAGGTATAAGTTTAACCCTTTTTCGGGCATGAGGGAATAAATTTATGAAAAAGAACCCCCCACAGAGTCCATAGTTAAGCTCTTTTCAGACTCCATAAAATTGAAAAGATTGTCGAGTGACCCTATTCCTTCACACTCATTAAACTAGTCCATAAGAACATCCCCTACGAAGTCCATAGTTAAGCTCTTTTTAGACTCCTTAAAATTGAAAATATCGTTGAGTGACCTTGTTCTTTTTCACTCGTTCATTGGTTCAGAAAGAAATCTACTAGCATGAGTTTACCCCTTTTTCCGGCCTGTAGATTAAGGAGGAAAAAGGTGCACCTCGAGAGATTCGTCTCACCGGGAGAGTTCTACTAAGTAGATTTTATACTTTTTCGGGCTAAGGAGACTAAATCTATAGAAAGGATGTGAGTCCATAATTAAGCTCTTTTCAGACTCCTTAAAATTGAAAAGATTGCCAAGTGATATTGTCTTTGTCACACTCGTTAAAATGGTTTTGAATACATGTATTTTCGGTGCTATTTTACCCCTTTTTTCAAACCGAATAGACTACCTTGGAAAAAAGGTACCCCAACGGAGTCTTCTTTTATGCTTTTTCAGACTCTCTAAAAATGAAAAACTATCGAGCTTACCTTCTCGGGGCTCATGAATAAAACATTGAAGGGGGTTTCATCGTGTCTTGATAATCACATTTTCATCTCTGCATCTTTGGCCTAATGTCGGATCCATGTTTCTCTCAACTAAACCTTTGAATCATGCCTTATACGCAATCCTTGTATCACTTTGCCTCTGTGACCTGACACCTTGAACCATGGTGGAATTTTCCCCGAGTTTCCTTTTCCTACACATTTCTCCTTTCTCGGAGCATTAGTGTGTTCCTTTCTCTTGGAACTAGTATTCTTGTGACACTCGTTCCTCCTTTGTAATGTAGAATTATTTTATTCTTTTTCAATCTCTTTAAAAATATTGAAAAAGACAAAAAAATTCAAAAATACCCGAAAAAGAGGACGGGAAATATATATTATTTTTTGGAAGCACAATGAGTAACCCTTGGAAAAAGAACATCCTTTCATTTGTTCGTCAATATTTGGGATTTAATATGACCTTAGGAAAATGTTCTCATTACATAGAATTGTGTCCTCCTCCATTTGGTTATTCTTCCAAACACATGGAGAGTTTGCTTTGCCTCTTGCATCGTGAACTTATGTCAATGTCATGTTGCCTAAGTCTGACCATCTATCATGCTATTTTCCAAGGGAATTTTTACCCATCCTGAGTCATCCTTTCAACATTTTGTCTCTTGACCTCATGCATGGCCATCCAAAAAGTCTAATCAAGTCCTTGCTCAAAATCAATGAAGTTCTATGCTTGATCACTGAGATCCTCTTGTTTGTTCCCGATGGGTCATCGAAGACCTATGGGTAGTGAAGTTGTACATTCACATTACACTCCTACTTGAGTTTTGAATATATTAAATTTGTTGCTCAAGCTCTAAAGGTCTCATCTCCATCCACTGGGCATTGTTTGCTTCTTGAGGATGGATACTATACATGTATATCTTTGATTTTTAGATGTAGATCCACTGTGTATTTCTCACGGATACACTTTATATAGTTATATGACATGGATATGTAGTGTATTTGATTGGAATCCATGATTTATTTAATCTCGAGCATGGGTCTGCCCTCCTCAAAGAGATAATTGTTATTTTTGTAGATGGCACCTCCCGAACTCTAGTCCCGGGCTCACTCGCTTCGTACATTGGTGAAGATTTTGTAATGTATTTCAGCCATCATATGCTCTTATGACCTCACGCATTAGGCGGTCTCTGATATAACCCTAATTTTCTCCACATATGCATACCTGACATTTGGTCCTCTTGCAAATTTTTCCAAGCCATCAGTGAGTTTCTCTTCTTAAAAACTCATTTTTTGAATATGTAATCAGGTTGCTCCACTATATCCCGTGTACGTACTCATATTTCTCCACTCTAGCCCACATATGTACTCAGGTTGCTCCACTACAACCCGCGTATACCTCCAAAAAGTTGCAAAAAATGAAAAGTTGCAAGGAATTTGTTGAGATTACGGGCTATTGGGTAGTTTCCCAACTAATCCACCGCCTATAGCTCGTCACCCAACTGAATAACCATCATTTTGTCATATAAAAAGAGGTGTTGGGGTATCATTCATAAATTAAGCATAAGAACAGTGAAACTCTATCCATTTCACATCCCCTCTTTTCCCCAAGAATTTGCAGCCACCTTGTGAGATTTGTACCAAAATTTTCCATTTTTTTCCTTTTTCCTCCATCATAAGCCTATTCCATTCCCTAGAGAGAGGTTGAGAGGAGAGAGATATGTGGAAGTGCAATTGGATCTTGGTGAAGAGGATCCCCGACCAAGTTCGAGGAACAATCACCAATCTTGTTGTAAGCAAACATTGTGATATCAATAAAAGGAATACTTTTTCTGTCCCTAAATATGATGTGTCAAATATTTATATTTTATTTATTATTTATTCTAACATCTAACCCATGATTTATATATGAGATGCATGTTTGTGTTTCCTTGTTTATCTTTTTTTGAATGCAAGCCAACCTTGGGAGGAGGCTTGTAGTCAGCGAAGCTATTGAGCGTGAAATGATTGACATCGGATGTAGAGTAAAAGGTAAAGTTAGCGGATCTTTT